>CAEGAE010021375.1:0-30370 GCA_903067095.1 Girardinus metallicus | reverse complement strand
AGTCTATTACAGTGTGTGTTAAAACTTTTTGACCCACTCTTACTGAACTGATTGTTCCCTCTGCCCTTGAGGGAAATTGCTCTCAGGGGAAAGGACTAGATGACCTGTGTGTAGAGATAAACTTGTCTTTTCTTCCTATCTCTCTCTCTTGTTTAATAAAAGTCGAGCTCTAACCGAAAGACGTCAGAACGCTCAGTGAACGGCTCGGAGGAGCAGTTTGCTGAGTCTTCTCCTTTCATGAAAGCTTGGTTAAAAACTGATACGTTGTCTGTGGTTCTTTTATGTAGGTTTAGAAAATACCTATCAAGAACATTTTTAGGTCCCTGGCTCTGATGCTGCTGCCCCAACAGATGACGCTTTCAACAACAGACTTATAGAAGATCTGCGGCATCTTGGTACAAACCTTGAAGGACCTTAGCTTCCTCCAGAAGTCCAGTCTGCTATGTCCCTCCTTATATTAATTATGAAAATTTTTATAATAATTATTAATATCAATAATAATTACAATGATTACTATTAGTAATAGTAGTAGTAATAATATATTATTATTGTTTTTTAATAATAGTAATGGTACTACTAATAATAGTAATAATAATTTTCCCACTCAAAGAACAGAACTTTCAGTCCATTACAGCTTTATGTTTTTTGGCTTAATGTTTATTTTGCGATTATTAAGTGATCCCTGTGGTAGATTAGCTATTGCTGCTATTAGCTAATTAAAAACACAGCTGAACTGAAACACAGAATTCCACAGCACATCCACATGTTAAGGTAGTCAAAGTCAAGCTAGCATAGCTGAGCTACTTCGCTCTCCCTCGCTATTCTTTTCTTAACTTTTTCCTGACCTGTTAATCTAGTTGTCATAGTGTAGCAAGGCACTGCATCCCTTTTTCCTTTTATTTATCAGGCGTACATTTAAGATTTAGTGTGTTATATTGACAAACTAACAGCTAAATACTTCATTAAAGCTTTGCATTTTACACATTTGACAATATGTTTGGTAAAATACAGAGTTATTTTGTCATAAATAAATATTTTAATAAATGAACTGCAGGTTTATAATACTTGTCAGGCTACAAGCCCAATTAACTCTGTTAAAGATTCAGATACTCACCTAAATTAAGAAAAGTTAATTAATTCTTCTACAGAAATGAACAATTAATCCAGGCAGGGGCGCTGCCATGAAACTTATGCCCTATGACAAAACATTAAATTGGGCCGCCTGCTGTTACAATTTCTTGAGTCTATTTGACCCATAGAAAGTGGCACAATTTTAAAGGCTTACAACTGCCTTGCTTTCTTGTCATGACAGTTTGCTATGAGACAGGTAATCTGCGAAAAGATGAATCTCCTCTATCTCCCCCGTGACCTACTACTGATGGCTAAAGATTGTGATTGACAGCGCTAAAACCCACGTCATGCCTATGATTGGTTGTTTCTAGAGAGCACTAGGAGAAGGCAGAGGAATAAAATTATTGTCAGATAATCTCTCAACATATTGACAGTCTTAACAAATATGTACTTTTTGTTAATAAAAGTTGATACTGTAGCTTTAATTTCACTGGGGAGGAGACGGGTCAGGAGGGACGTGGCAACAGATATCTGTAATTTAAATACAAGCTAAGGCAGGACTATCTGGACTGACAAGAGGCTGTTTTTTATAATAATTTCTTAAATATTGTTAGAATTTCTGTCACTAATAAAGATATTGTTTTGTTGTGTAATTGAAAAAGAGCAGTGAGACAGGAAAAATCTACATAAGCTTCCCTGGAATGATGCTAACTAGCTTGTCATTGAGCACAGTGTTGCTCACCTTTTTCGCTGAAGGGTTATCCTTTTTCAGTAGAGCTGCTGCTGACTGGCTCGTATGTTGTTAAGTGTGGCAAAACGTACAGGTACAAGTGAAATACATGAATATGTTGGTAGATTTTTTTCCTTCGTTCTTTAAATGCTAGTGAAATGGAGGCAAACAGTCTGTAGCTAAGCTAACCATCCTAGATGGTTGATAATTTCACAGTAAACCCCCCTCTCTTGGAGAAAAACTGGGCTACAAATTGAGACTCTTGTCTTTTTTCTCTCTCTCTCCTTTTGAAAACCTAACTTTATTATTTTTTTAGCAGCATAGTAACTGCCACAGTCGTTCTTGTCTTCTACTGACTGCTCCTGAACACCTGCAAAGCAGGAAGGAACCATTTCATGCAGATCCAAGGGGGGGTTCAGTGTAAATTTGAATGTGTGCGTTTTGGTCTGGGAATGGTAACATTTATTTTTTACTGATAAAAGCAATTTAAAAAACACAATACAACTAATTTTGTAATTGACAAGGCCCCATTTTTTTTTATATTTCTATGAAGAAAAAAACAAAAACAAAACAATTTTGTGGATGGTCCCCTGTTGAAAAAATTTATAATTGAAAAAAAAAAAGTCGCTTACTTTTTTCTTTTTTAAAATCTTAAAGTTGTATTGCAAGCGTCTCTGTTGTTCTGAGAGTTTCACTCGTGTAGCAGATTTATTTCTAAAAGACAGGTTTATAATTTATGCATTTAAAGCCGGAGAGCGTACCAATCACACAGCTGAAGCCTCTGTGTGTTGAAGACCACGCTGCCGCTGCTTTATTTCTTAAGTCTACCTCAGCGCGGATCACGTGCGCCTCCTTTCACTCAAACATTTACATCAACCCCATGTGAGGAATTATGTTTCTTTGGAGTAGCCTACTCCACATCACGGTAGGAGTTTAAACCCCACCGCGTTAGCTCTGGTTACGCAACTCTATGTGAACCGCGCTTTCAGACGTGCGCATTGAGGAGCGGTGAGAATGATTTATCTAGAGCTCAGCGTGTGGCTCTGTCTTCCCTGTAAAGTTCATGTCTGTGGTGCTGGTTGGCCGGAGTGTTAGCGGTTAAGGAACCAGCGGTAAACTCATCATGCAGGTTCAGTCTGGTGAGGAGCTTTCGCGCTCGCCTTGTAGTCACGCATCACGCTGGTTTTGTATTATTTTATTATTATCTTTAGTATTATTTTTCCGGTCACACGATGATGAATCAAACCACATGTCAGCCAGAGTTAATGCACTCGGCTGCGCGGAGATCTGAGAAAGTCGTCCCACAAACATGAGAAACCAGAACAGTTTCTGTGACTCTTAAAAACTCAACAGACACGAAATGGAAGAGCTACTAAAGTCAGATTAGCAGCATTACATTAAATCTCCCGTTTGTTGCGTATCTGTGCTCGCGTTGCAGAGGATTTAATTCATCATGCAGGGCCGGTGTTCTGTTTAGCTGTGCTACCCGTAAATCCGTCCTACCTTGTGGTAATGCGCATGTGCACATCGATGCTACGTCACGTACTGCTTACTCAGCAGATTTCTTATAAATACGTCCTACCTGTGGAAGTTTCGTTTTATGCGTTTTATTTCATTGCAGATTACGGTAAGTTTAATTTCATTCATGTTATACGGTAAGTTTTATTTCATTTATTTTATACCTGGCTTTCATTAAGCTGCTGTATTACTTCATGTTTTTAGTTTACATGACAAGCAGCTTGTAAATATATTTATAGTTTGCCGTCTGGAATGTCGTTAAACAAGTCATTGTTTGGCGGTTAATCAGGACAAAATACGTTTTGTGGGCTTTTTTGTCCCTATATTTTAAAATATTTTAGTTTAATAACGCTCTTCATTACTAAACCTTGCTAGATAGATGTTGGTAGCGATACTACGTGAGATTGATTCTGTGTAATAGCCGTGTAATATTAGTGTGTATTAATCATATCCTATCATTTCAGGTGCACAGTGACCTGCGCAGTTCGGTGGACATATTGTGGCTGCACTGCATTTAATAAAGACTGTCAGACAACGTGTTAATGCGCAAAAAAGAATTGCGGTGAAACGTATTTGTCTGTGTTTAATTTAATTCCAATAAAAACGTGTTTCCCCTGTCTGATACTGTTTTATTCTTACAAAAGCCTCGGTATTTAAAATATTTTTAACAGGTAGGATATTGTAATAAAAGGATTAGTGCATACATAGCTTTTCATTTTAAACGGGTAGGATATTCAGATGAAGGAAGTGCGATTCTTGCGATTTCGTCGTGTATATAAATTGTCCCAATGCTAAACTAGCCGTAACTCTTAAGCTTCCACTTCAGTCCCATCACTCAAATGATCTTATCCAATATATTTAACGTTAACACAACCCGCTATAGTTTTGTAAACATGACGGTAGGAGTTTTGGATGCGTAGCACTGACAGACAGACTTAGCTATCTATCCGTGCTACAGTAGGAAAATCTGACGAGGTAGCACCGATAGTCAGAACACCAGTCCAAGGCTGTATGCTCAATTTGAGCAAATTGACTTTGAGGCCCCTCTTGCTGCTGAAAACATTGGCACCTCTAGTAGCTTCTGTGTCAGATTTAATCTGGGAAAGAGAGAGTAATTTAATTGGCCAAAATAAAAAGCAATAAATTATAATTGTAGTTATAATTTATAATTGTAGTTAGCTCTTCTTTTTTATGTGTGCACATCCAGAAACTAAAAACTGTCAGCATTGACCAAAAAAAATAAATGTTGAAAATCAAAGATAGACATTTAAATATTTGTCAGGTCATTTGTTTTTCAGATATTCTCATTTTTTCTGCTTTAGGTTAAAGGAACATAAAATAACGTGTGCAAATCAAACAATTTTTCCAAACTTATCTAGAATTAAATTGTATTTTGATTATTTCCTTTACTTTTTAACAAAGACTGCAGTGAGGATGCAAACTATCGCTCTGCGTGTGACCTAGTTGTGCATGGTACTTCAGCTGTTAGGCAGCTGAGGAGGATTGTGCGTGAGCTAAATCACATTAAAAGTTATGAAAAGAATCTGCAGCAGCAGTGAGGGCGGTTAACACAATGGGAGAAAAAGCAGAGCTGACTGGATTTTATGGATATTCCATGATTTACAGGAATACAACATATTTCCATAAGCATGGTAGACCGATTTCTAACAACAGTGAAGGCCGATCTGTCTATCTGTTGCTCATATTACTCTGTTTTATTGCAGAATTGTAATGAAGTAAAAGATGAACCGTGTTTTGCATCTTCATTGTAATAGATTGGTAATAAAATGATCTGAAATCGAAATGTTATTGGCAGAATGTCTTCCTGACAGACCGCTCTGCCCTGATATTCAGTCCTGTTGGGTTCCTACTTTTAACGTCGTTGTGAAGAAACAACTTTAAAAAAGCGCTGTGAACGCAAACCAGTGTCCGACTTCCTTGCCCACACAGTAGAGTCGATACCGACTATTAAGAAAAGCTACACCTCTTTGATTATCAGTGTTTGGTCAGAAAGAGCTCGTTTCTCTTTGTTTTGCTCCCCCAACTCTGCCTACATGAACACAAGTGCTGCTCACAAAGCGCGCCCACCAGCAGCACATTTCCAACACATTGGCTGAACAGCAATCCCCCATGTTCAAAGTGAAAGTTACAACAGAGTCCTGCACTTACAGAATGTACAAACGGTTAGATGGAATTCTGTGGACCTGAGAAGCGTTAACTCTCTCTAAGATGATCGGCATGCTTCTTCCCTTAAATAAAATCTGCCCTGCCGTTCTGTCCCTCTCCGTTCCTCCAGAACGCCGACGACCTCTTGGTAGCTTCAGCAGAGTGTCCGAGCGACGACGAGGATTTGGAGGAGTGCGAGCCCGGAAATGGTGAGTCAGCTCAGAAAGTTCTGTCTTTATTGTGTTTTATCCAGAAACCTAAAAAGGAAATCAGTCTGTCTCAGATACTTTGGTTTTTTGCAGTCCCCCTGTATGCACCTCTGAGTGGACAAAGGAGGTTACTCCATGTTTTTTTTTTATCCACTTTCAGCAGAATTTGTACTTCTTCAATTTTCCAGCCAAGTAGTATTTTCTAACATTTTCTTAGCTGTTGCACAAATCTCCGGCGCTGACTTTAACAAGGACAAACGGTTTCAACATGGTAACACAGTTTGTTGTATGCAGCGTGCAGCTGAGCCACTGTGTCTGAACAGCAGGTCAAGTAATGTTCTGACACCCCAACAGGAAGGGGAAGTAAAAGGCCATGTGTTTTACTCCCTGCCTCTGTGCTTTCCAGCTCCATTGTACATGAAAACTGCCAACAACCGTGTTCACACAAAGAATCAGCATGGCTCAAGCTACTCCCACTGCTACCATTAGGGCTTAAAAGCTGCGAGGGTCAGAAGATAAAACACACTTTTTTTTCTTTTTTTTTTTTTTATTAAAAACAAACCTCACACTGATTCTGTTGCAACTATTAATTTGGGTTTAATCAAAGGAATGGTTTGGATGTTTTGAAGTAAGATTCTATAACGTTATCAGCTGTGTTTATGGGTGCGAAGAGATCTTGTCGATTAATTAAAATGAAAATTCTCGTCAAAGTGAAATCTCTCATGCAACGTTGGTGTAAACTATTGCTATGAATCCCAGACAGAAAGAGCACCTGCTGCATTCATGTGTGACGCTCTTATTTTGACGTGAGGAAGGCAGTAGATGTTGAGCTGGCAGGTTGCATAGAGTTTGAGTAATGAAGACTTTTCCTATAGGTAACAAATGCATAGAAACCTCCCGTACTGATAAATTGTCTTACTGTCAGAATTTTAGGCACTCAACTTAAAAAAGAAAGTAATTAAAAAAGCAGAATAACGTAGCTGAGAAAAACGTGACTGGCTAGCTGCTAGGCACTAACAACACGAAAGCTAGCATCTGCTTCCATGCTCCTTCTTCGTCCCAAACTAAAGGGCTATTATATAGTTATGTAAGAAACTTAGACCAATCAAAACTGAACTACAGTAAAGAAAACAGTCAGAGTCCTGGGAATGGTGGGAGGCTAACAGCTACATAAACAGTTTTACTGACAAAACGACCAATTTAAAAGATGTTTATTGTGAAACTGTAGATACTTAAAAGACTATGATAGCAGATATTGTGACATTACTAGTAATTATTTCATGTTTGAGGTGTTTTTCATTTCTATAGTCCACCTTGATATAGCCTTTTAGCAAGAATTTTTATTTCATTCTTTAATAAAATCACAGTGATGTGATCTGTTTTCTACTGTCACTGATAATCTCAGAATTTCACTTCAAACCATCAATTTGAAGTGAAATAAAAACAGAAGGTTTGTACTGAACAATACTTCTTTGACTACAAACCACAGCATGTAGATTTGACTCCACTAGCTCAAGGTGACTGATGAGATTTGCAATCTAATCTATGACAGGAGACAAAATGGCTCTCACCAGAAAAGCAGCCCTAAAATCTTCTCTTATGAAGTTACGATGCCTTCCAGTTTCACCATTTACATGAAAAGCACACCACTTCTTTTCATATGTAAACAAATCTATCTAGGAAAAAGCAATAGACCTCATTTCAGGGAACATTTGCTATTTGAAAAAAGTTGGAAAATAGGAAAGATGGCAGAATTGCCGTGTTTGCTTCTTAATGTCGCTGCGCTTCTCCCGAATAAACTGGGAATAAGGATTATGGCTGTGTTGCGCCTGTAAATAGCAAGAGATTACAGAGACTATCAGTATGCTTGTGTGAAGAGAAACTGATCTGAAGCTGTGTTCAGGAACTGGAGAGCAGCACTCTCCTGCGGTTTTCTCTGTAGGTGGTTGGGACCGAAATAGAGCCACGGTTCCACTCTTATCGAAAGCAGAAATGAGAGTATTTCAGTGGATTCTATGCCCAGCCTTAATCTCCTGTGGGGAAATGCAACTCTCTTTGCCCACCCACCAACACAAACACACACACCAACGCGCACGCAGAGATAGTGGCAGACATGTTCACCTCTCCAGACGGACACTTGCCTCTCTCACTCTGTGGGTGTAAAGTTTTCTCTCTGCAGCCGACTCTCCTGAGAAATAAACACGCTTGCTCGCGCGCATACACACGTGCTCCGTATCGCGCCTCCCAGATGCTGAAACGGCTCCAGTGTGGTGAGCCAGCCAGGTTGGATAAGCCTCTCTGAAAGCTGTGGACAAGGAGAGAAGAATCAACATTGTCCGCAGCACATGTCCCCCCCAACACCCCTCATCTCCACAAATACAGGCTTCCAGCCTGTCAGAGATAGGACCAATTCCCAGTGTTTTCAATTACATGTGAGAAGGAGCTGGAAATTATTGAGCTGCCTTTAGGAAGGACAGAAAAATGTTAAGCGCAGCTGTGGAGTTTCTATTAAGCTGTGTCTGATATGAGGGCTGGGAATTCATATGGATCAATACGACTACTTTCTGCTTCCATAAAGCTCTACACGCTTTGCAGATAGGTTTACCCGCAGCTGCGGTAGTGAAGTTCAGCACCTAGCAAACATATTCATTCCTCATAATTTTTGTTTGTTTTGTTTACATTTTGTCATGTTATTACCACAAATTTTACAGCATTTTGTTGAGATCAAATGTGGTAGACAAATTTGATATCATGTACAGATACATTTGTTAGAAACCAAAATAACTTACAAACTGTGTCTCATTTTCCTTCAACTTTACAATGATGTTCTACTTTGTGTTTGTTCATCACATAAATATCCATATAGTGTTTGAAATACTACATCAGTTAACGTCTACTGGGGACATTTCTGAGGATTGCCTTGAGCACGGTGTAGGCACAAGCTAGTTTACGAACCCTTGATCACCAGAGTGACTGAGTCTTAGCATTAGCCTTTTGGAAAGCATTAATGTAGATGACAGACGTTCCAGTAAGCACTTTATAGCTTGACAACATTGACTTGAGTTTGATCTGGTTGGCTAACCAACTTGTGCTCTTTTGGGCTAGTTAAAAACCAAACACGCCATCGTATTGTGACTATCTGAGAGGTTTTACTGCACATGCAGGGAGATTAGTTGGGAGGGCATTGCCGTCATCAAGGTCAGAGATCACCACAGACTTCACCGGGAGCTGAAGTTGAGTTAGGTACTGCATGATTTTTCTTGTTTTACAATACAAAGCAGAACAATAACACAGTTGAGGCAACACCTTTAAAGGTCAGCTGGTCATTGATTGCTCAAGTTTCTAGCTACCTCTGACTGAGCAAGAGCTAGAGGCTCAATTCATGCAGATATGGTGGTGTAGGTGGGAATTACAGACAAAGCTGGGCAGTGGTATGAAGAGCCATTTGATCAACTGATCTAGTCCAGGGGTCTTCAAGTCCAGGCCTTACGACTTGCCAGTGTCCTGCAACTTTCAGATGTGTCCCTGGTCCCCCACATGTCAATCGAATGGTTGGATTTCCTCCTCAGTGCAGTCAAGTTCTCCAGAGGCCTTCTAATGACCTTATTATTTCACTCAGGTGTGCCGAAGCACAGACACATCTAAAACCTGCCTTTGAGGCCTTAATTTGACGATCCCTGATCTAGTCTGTTGAGGTAGTGTACACAGTAAGGAGAAAAGAATTCTCAGTGCCTCTTTTCGCTTAGGGAGACCCCTGTGGTGACGTGTTTAGCTGCAGAAGTATAACCAAGGTAGAATGCCTTGAATGACTGACCAGAGACCCACAATCCAAAGCAGGAGACCCTTTGATGCCCATGCTAGAGAATGTCTGAAGGTCTAAAAGTTGTCTTTGCTCATGAGAATGAATGAATGCCACTCATGTCTTCTGGCTGCTGTCAAGTGAAGAGTAGATGGGAAATGTATCAAACAAACAGTCATGAGGTGACGATGAATGGAAGGGAGTTTTGTTGAGATGCTTATCACGTTGTGTCGCACTCAAAGTAGAACGGAGAAATGAGAGGGGAGTGAAACGGAGTTACCACAGGGAGGGAGAGAGAGAACGGGAACAGGATGCAAAATTGGGAATGCAAGTAGAGTGGAATTCCCATGTACAAATCCTGCTTTCCCACTAGGCTAATTAAACTTTGACTGTAAGCGAGGCTTAATTACATCACCCAATTAGAGCGCTGGTTTGAATCTGCCCTTGGTGGTAATGAGCCTAAGTCAGAGGGAGCAAACAGACCCAGAACTGAGAAGGACTCTATTACAAAGCTGGGTTCAAAGCAGAAAATGACAAAGCGCATATGGACACAGAACAATTTTTTTCCCCAAAACTAATAAAGTGCCATGTACTGCAGCACACATTTCAAAAAAGCCTATTCATCCAACAACAAGTTCTGCTTATTACGTCTTCCATGCCATCTCCATATTTCACTTGGTGAGTTTGCTCTACCTCCGCATGACCTCACTTTGCCTTTCTCTCGCCAACCTCAAGCTACTTATCAGTCCTAGGACATTGTAGACGCTATATCAGTTCTACTCTGACAAGATCAGAGCTTTGGGGGAGCTCCTCAATAATTCATCAGATGACATACCATAGAGACAACCCGCAAATGCTCTTTTTAGGTCGACGAGTGAGTGTACGAGATAGGGTGATAAATGAGGGCTGACCCCGGAGTGCCTGGCCCTCCAGTCCAGTGTGATCCCGCTCAATAAGTTTGGGTGTCAGTTATTTGTCAGTGTGATGCTTCTTTGAGGTCCCTTGCCAAGGAAACAGCCCCAGGTTTAATAAATGGGTTCCACAGTTTGGATGTCTGGCGATGCTCTCTGAATAGCAGGTTTAAGAAATGGTTCTCCTCCTCTGACCAAACCTGCGACGCAGCTTCACCTGATGTTTCGACTGCACAATTTAGCCAAGAGAAATAGAACTTAAGTAATCAATGTCAAATCACCGTGAATAATTATTAACCGACTACACAGCCCAAATTTCAGATCCCGGTTCATTATGTTTTAAGCAGATATTTGCAGTTAAACAAGCAGAAACATTTGGTATTCTGCATCTACAATTGGTGGGGGGAAAAAAAAAAATCCAGTCACTAAACAATGATACCCAACTAGTAAATAATCAGTAATAATTCTATACCTTTTTCATTGTAAAATGCTGAATGATTCTTTCTTCCATAACCATTTTTTTAATCTCGATTCAGGTAAAATTTCTAAGTGGTTCCAGGAATTTCTCGGTTTTCTAATAATTTGAAAGAGTTGGTTAAGCTTCTGAAAGCATCTCAACGTTTTATTGACCATATCAACGTTCTTATTAAAAAGATGTTTTCTTTTGTAGGATTTCTCTTATCTCATTACTTGATTCAGTTGTAGAACTTTCAGGTAATTACAGTCAGATGCAGGTTGGACAAACTAGGTTTCTTTGCCCAAGCGGGCTTTCAATAAACATAATCTATACATTTTCAGCGCGACTGAGGTCAAGACTCCTGCGGAAGTTTGATTTTAGCTAGCTTTAGCATTCTGAAATCAGTTCTGAGATGTATTTGGGATCTAAATTGAAGTGTTCACCTTCCTTCACAGATAATCCAAACCCCTCCTGGAAATCACTGTTCAAATCAGGCAAAAGTTGAGTTATTCACCAAAAATGACGAACTGTACGCGAGGTGTTCAAACCAAACAACTGATTTCCTTAATTTTGGGAGATCGGCGATGGGTCAATACATGCATAAGATGCTAATCTTATCTCCCGCTACAAAGTCCTGAAAATCAACCACTGTCCTCTTTTTGCAGTGAGAGAAAGCTGACTGACAGCCCTGCAGTTAACAATAGTCACCACACTGTTGCCAATGTAGCAACTTTATTGCTATATTTAGCAACTTTTCAAACCAAAAAAAAAGAGAAAAAAACCAGTCAAAATCAGAATCTGCAGGCCAGGCTTTTCAAAGATCAGTGAACAGTAAGAAAACTGCAACCAGTGCTGCACTCCTAGTACCAAAAGTCGAAAATTGTGTTTCCAGAAATTATAGTGTATCACACAACTTAGACCTCCAGATTCTTCAACGTCCCAATTATATGGTTGAAACTTTAACATGCCAACATGACATCGGTCCAAGTTGAGCTTGGAATGGAAAAATCTAGCTAACGATTCGCATCTGGAATATCTGTATTGAAAATCTATGATCAAAGTTGAGAACCAAACCAATTAACACCATAATTGGTGCTGAGAAAAATGCTTCAACATCCAATCAAAATTATACCAGAAGCACTTTAGGGCTAAAAAGTCGCATGGTTTCTCTGCAGCTGGCTCAAGGGTTCTTAGCCTAATATGTATATTTGAACTTACAGGTATAGTTGTTACACTGTGTGTATTTGACAAATTCACAATACACTTTTTCAACCCTGATTCTACCCTCTTGATGTAAAAAAAGTAAAAGTCCAAAATTAATATATAATGTCAGAATACTGACCAAAACTACCCATAGCTCATATTCCATCTACAAAATTATACAAAGTGAAAACAAAACATTTTCTGTCTAGTTTGATGAAAAATAACTTCCATTTTAAGACAAAGCTCAAGCTGTAATTACTGAAAACAAAACTCTTGACTGATCTGTATTCAGCCACGTATGTGTGTATTGTCTATGTTTAAATAAAAAACGTGCAGCAAGCGATCCCAGAACTCATTTAAGCTATAATTAAATCCAAATCCACATCTGTAGAGGGAGAATTGCTTCTCTTTTTTTTTTCCTCCTTGCGTTGCTGCCTTCCAAGCAGGAAGTTTTCTCACTCACCCTTCAGACTACCAGGGAATGTGTTTGCATTTTTCTCTGAGAACAGAGAACGTAGACTGTCCAGAGCTCCTAATTTTAGTCATTTCCCTTTTAATTAGTTTCAAATCTCTTTAATTTTTCAACGGTGAATAAGTTTTGCAGTTTCTTGCTTTAAAAAAAAAAAAAAAAACGAGTTTGATGGGGGGGGGGGGAAATCAGCTAAAAGGAGACACTGGATTTTTTTTATAAGGCTGAAAAATAGAGCCGAGATAAAGACAGGATAGTGGAGAAATGGTAAATTATGATGTCTTCAAATCAGGCTGAGATTCTCTCTGCAGGTCTGACAAGTTTCTCGCCGTGAAATCAAATCTGCCCAGGTTTATAGAGGCTCAAACGCTACAGGGGCTGACGGGTGAGTTTCATTCCCGCAAATATGTAACACCCTGCAAAACACTATATAAAGTCAGGGGCATTATTTTGTTGTTGTTCATGTTGCTGGGGTTTTTTTTTTTTTTCAAAACAAATCCCTTTTTTCTGAGAGCGACAGCTGCAAATGCACCATTTGCAGACAGCTTATGGAACCCTTACGTTGCACAGGCGGTTTGGTGGTAATTGCTCCTATTGTGGTATCATTCTGCAGCAAGCGACGTATCGGGCTTGGACACGCTGCTGGATATTCCATCTGCGGTCTAATCAAAGCCGAGTTACAGAATGCTCAGTTTTTGTTTTTCTTTTTATCAAAATATTTCAAACGCGTGCGAGCAGCGCGGCGTTATCGGCAGCACGAATGTTTTCAAGCGAGTGACATTAATGCATCAGAGTCCATCTAGGCTGGTCTCATTTTGTGTAAATAAAGATGGCAGGTGAGTCACGCTGGGCGGGCAAGCGGTGCGGCATGAGAGCAGAGATGAAAAAAGAAAAAGTTTCATCAAGTGGCCTAAACGTGAACCCACCGCCTCAGCAGCTTAAATCAGAGGAGTTGAGCTCAATAAACCAGAAAGAATATCTGATACTCTCACTTTTAGGCGTAAATGACAGAAACAAGCAGTCACTGGAGACATGAGCTGTATTTTCAATGCTGTTTAAATCAGAAATGCCACCAGGAAAACTCTGTTTACATCCCATACATACACATATATCAAATCTCTGTTCTCACTAGAGGTGTGTGATACTTCATATTTTGGTATTAATCCAATTCCAAGTAAATAGAAGGTCAGAATCACTGACATCAATACCGATATATTTATATAAAGGTTATAAGTGTCTTGAAAATATTTTAATAACAGTAACATGATAAACAGAGGCAATGAAAAAATAACAAATTCAAGTGCAAAAAAAACTATCTTTTGAGAGCAAATCTTAGCAAAATGGTTTTTTTTTAAAAAAAAAAGGACTCGAGAAACTACAATACAAATATAAAATAACATTTCAAGAGGGAATCTGAAACTGAAGTATCAGTCTTAGTAGCTAGTATTGATCCAATACTGCCTTGGTATAAGTGTTATCGATATTTTTGATTGATCCGCTCAGATTTTACATTTTGAGTCACTACGAGACAGTTACCCTGGTTCTTGGCAGCTCTCATTGGGAGCACATGCACAACACATCAACCTCAGGTCAGCTCTCCCTTTCCTGTGAGGCTTAGCAGGAGAATCAGAGGTGCATTCAGGGGACTCAAAAGGTGCACAGCCAGTAGACATTGTTGGCTGGATTAAAATACTGTGTCTTCAGGCTCAAGGCAAACAACAGGAAATGAAAAGATGGTAGACTTGATAATTGCCTGGCCCACTTTGTGGATGAGGGGTGAGATTCATTATTTTTCCAAGTAGCCCAGGCCTGTCAGTCTACTTAGGCTGACGCCATAAGGCCCCGAGGCTTCACCGCTGACTGAAAGCACAGCAGAGCAGTGGGACGGGTTTGACAGAACAATCTCTCACTTTCAGCAATCATGTGCAGGATCAACATTTCATAAGTTGCTAAATAATGACTGCATGCTGTGTTGTTTTTGGTTTGCACATCAGCCAGGAATAAGCTCAGAAACAACGTCCCCCGTACAGCCAGAGGATTACAGTGCTGCTAAAGCCTGACAAGGTCGTCCACCTGCAATGTCAGCCACTGTCACAGTGTGGAAGTAGGACACGGGGAGAGTGGAAGTAACTGCTCATAAGCAGCTGTAGCAAGTTGCACTTGCAGCACATCTGCCACAAATGTCAGCGTAAGGATAGCTGAGCTGGTTTCTCCTAACCCCCCATCCTTTCTTTTAGTTAGAAAGGAAAAAAAAAAAAAAACAACCCGTTTAGGAAGTCCTCCAGAATCCTCTTGTTCCTCAAACGTGCCACCACGCTCTGCTGTCCTCCAGTCGTTACGGCGCAAGCACATCCCTCAGACACAGAGACAGAGTGGAGGGAGATAACCGTAGCATTGCCATGGAAACTAGATTTTAGAGCAATGGCAGCGAGAGAAGAAGTCAGAAAGTTCTAGATTTACAAAGTCCTTTTTCCTTCACAGCTCTCGTGTTTTTCCTCATGTCTGTTTTTTTTTTTTCTGAAATGTAATGTTACATGTTTTGGTAGTCATGGTAACTCAAATGCATTGGTTCTTTGAAATTATTTGCTGAAATGTGACTTTAAAGGTTTATGGGGTGGGGGTGTTTGTATGTTGATGAGTTCACTAAGGGCCGTAGAGGAACTCCTACAATCCCAGAACCCCTTTTCCTTTTTACTCACGCCCATTTCAACCCTGAACTGCCCTTTCCAAAGCCTCACCCACAGAGTTCCACTCACTCACCCCATCAATCAAACAAAGAGCCTGAGCCATGATTTTATGCTGTTGATGTTGGCATTATCTTTGGTCATGTTTTGCTCTTACCTTCCCTTTTTTTCTCTCCCCAAAGATGTGATGTAATTTATTCCCGTTTATTCTGCCATGTTTTATGACTGTTTCGTGCTCTTTGACCCTTACATATTTGCCACTCTGACAAAAAAAAAAAAAGAAAACCTGTGTTCATTTTACTGCTTTGTGCTCTTATGCTTCCCGATATGTGTAAACAGTTATTCTGTCACTGAAGGATTCACCTTTGGCGTTTGTCCTTTTTCATTTTGCGCCCAGTAATCTTTCTTTGGTGCTTATTTCACTGTGGGCATATGACAGATTAATAGAAGGAGCTAAATAAACTTTGGCTCATTAAGAGCTTTTTCTAACCATTGGTGGCGGTTTTAGAGGAATGGTTTTAGTGGGGTTAGAGCTTGAAGATTTTATGTAAAAAAAAAAAAAAAAAGACTTCTTTTGGAAAAATTTTTATGCCTTTTGAACTTTTTTCACATTTTCGCACATTACAATAACAAACTTCAAAGTATTTTGTTGGAATTCTATATATGCCAACACAGCGTTGGGATTAATTATGAAGGTGAAGGAAAAGAATGCATTGCTTAACACTTTGTGTAATTAAATAAAAACAAGGTCAGACCCTTTACTGCTGTACCTCTGAATGAAATCAAGTGTAGCCGCTTACCTCAGTGTAAATACAAATGTCTGTGAAGCCATCAAAAGACTGTTATGGATTGTTGGTAAACAAATAGAATCATAAAGACCAAGCTAAAGTAATAAATTATTTTGATTAATCTGAAAATAGGACAAACGCTAATAAAGTCATTTTATGTGGAAATAGATGACAACACAGAGCTTTCAGCAGGTGCATTGGTATATGTGGAATATGAACCAATAGGCATCAGTGGAAGAAATGCAAATCTGACGGAATGAAAACTTGAAAACATGAGTTCAAGGTTAGGTTATAAAACAATATCCCAGGGTTTAATCATCTCATAAGAAACTGGTCAAAGTGAATGGGACAATAAATTCGGCTAAATATAGGGTAATACTTCTAGAGGTAGCAAAAGACTTCACACTAACGACCCTTCTATGTTGTCAAGTCTCACTAGATTGAGACATTGACTGGCTAAAGCTTCCAGGTTGGGTATTCTTCACTATGTGGGTGTGGTCGAGACTCCGATGATGTCATTTTGCGCCTGTACCCGTAGGCAACCAGCTTCTCCAAAATCTCTCAATGTATTTGTTTGTTGTTTGTCCAGTTGATGCTGTAAGCGCACTTTCGCCACAATCGATACAAAGGTTTGGACCTCAAAGCTTTATAATGTTATTGTCGATTTGCACTTCGCCTTCTTGACAACTACTACGGTCTCATTGCGCGCCGGTTGAGTTGTTGATTGTTTCGAGGAGTAATCAATAGGCCAGTCATTGAATACAGTCTGCAGCCAATAAAACTGCTTGCGATAGATCTGAGTTGAAACAGCCCAAAATCAGGGAAGAATAGCACAGTATATGCAAATAAAGACTAATCTAGATGGAGGTTGGTGAAGAATCGATTTAAGCCATGCTAGTGGAGAAGGGGCTGAAGGCAGAGGTTCATCTTCCAGGGAGACAATGACCCTCAGCATAAAACCAGAGCCACTATGGAGTGGTTTACATCAAAGCATATTTGTATCCCCAACCAAAGTCCAGACCTAACTTTGAAATTTTATTGACTCAGTAGGGCTAAACATAAAGCCATAAGAAACGTTTTATTTTGAAAATAAACTCAAAAAACATTATTTCACTTTTCTTGCACTTCAAAATTATACACAACTTTGTGTTAAATCCCAACAAAACTAAAGTTTGATGTTGCAATGTAAAAAAATGTGAAAAAGATCAAAGTCGATAAATACTTCAGCAAGGCACTAGATGTTTAACTCCCTGCAACATACTTATTTGTAGTGAGCTTTGAAAGTCAAGCTTTAAAAACAAGACTTCTCCAGTGCCTTGTTTTGACAAATGAGCCATAGAAACCACCAAGCCAAGAGGGGGTGGGAGAAACAGGGAAAGCATTCTCATAAAGTAACATTTGTGACAAGAAAAGGTAGAGGTCAGTGAGTAATTCAAGAACATATGCCTTTGCATTGTAATTCATTTTAACACTAGAAAGTAGTGAAAGAGGTAAAAGGGGGGTGGTTGTTTATTACTATCCGAGAACAATCTTACACAGCTTTCTTTTTGTAATTTTTTTTTCATGCAAAAATCATGCGGCCAATTTGTTGATGTAAGTGACCTGAACCTCGTGGTTTGCTATCTTACTTAACCACTCACAGCAGAAACACCTGAGTGCTAGCGTAGGTAAGACTAGAAAGTTAGCAGTTTACAACAGGATTTGTAGTGCAATAAATGTTAAATTTTCAGTGTTGTTTGTAGCTTACTGATATATTTTGTTAGTGACATAACACATAGGTCTGTCCAGACTAGAGAGGCAGATCAGGATAGAGTACTTTCTTGTATTTTGTACAACACACTGCAGCTCAGATGTAGTCAGTACAGTCTTTTTAAATAGAAAAGAATAGACAGACATAACTAACTTCATGTTAAGATGTAGAGATTAATGCTGGCTTTCCTATTTTCATTTGAACTGTTCTGTTTGATTTGAACTTAAGGCGGGCTCTATAAGGCGGTCTCTAACACTCTTTTTCTTCATTTTCTCTTTCTTGTCCTAGGAGGTGAATTAGTGTTGCCCATTATAACGGTGGACTCCCTAGACCCCCCCTCTATTGCTACCCGCTACCCAGTAATTCCCCCACCCCCCACCACCTATCGCCCTTTCCTCACCCTGCTTGAAACCACCAAAGAGTCCATCCCCATGCCCAACGGCCGCCCCCCCTGCCCCTTGGACCAGGAGGACTGCGAGGAGACCATAGAGGTTTCGGGTTCAGGGGAGATGACAGAGACGGATGACGAGGACTATTATAAAAACTCCCCTCTGGTCACTGATAGAACTGTCCTCCCTCCTCCCCCGGCAGTCGAGGGCGGGGTCCAGAACCCCCGAGACCGCCACTTCTCTCGCAACCCCAACTCCCATCGCCCACCGCTTTCCTCCACCCCCACCGCCAACCCCGACCAGCTAGGCCCTCGCGTCAAACCAGCTGCTGGCGGCAGCAGCAGCAGTAGCAACAATATCCCCGCTGGCAAAATGAACACCCGGGATCAAGTGCTGCTGCCGCCGGCCCATCCCTCGTCAGACCCGGGCCACCGCAGAATCCCGGGAATAACCTACCCCCCAAATTTCCCCCATGTTCCCACTCCAGATCCCACGTCTCCAGAGAGAGGCCTCCCCGGTGCCGTGGAGGTGCAGCAGTCCAGCAGCACCACGGGGATGGTGGTGGGCATTGTAGCGGCGGCGGCGCTCTGCATCCTTATCCTGCTCTACGCCATGTACAAGTACCGTAACCGAGATGAGGGCTCTTATCAGGTGGACCAGAGCCGCAACTACATCAGCAACTCGGCCACGCAGAGCAACGGTGCTCTGGTGAAGGAGAAACAGCCCGCCACTGCCAAGACAGTTACCAAGAACAAGAAGAACAAAGACAAGGAGTACTATGTGTGAGGAAGTGCCACCGTCACACGCAAAGACAGACAGCAGGCGCACTTAGAGAAGGAAAGAGACGGGAGACGGAAAAAGACAGAGGGAGAGAAAGCAGCTTTGGGGTAACGGCAATCAGACACCAGCTGATTTGGTTAAAATTCAGTATTGTAAATTCAAACAAAGGCAAAAAAAAGAGCAGCAAAAACAACATAGAGGCGTCATTGTCCTTTTCAAGGCTTCTTGTATTTGTTAAAATATTAACTCTGGTGTCGTTTATGGCGGAATCTGGCAAACTCACTTTTAGATCTTCATACGTACAGTGCCACCAACCACGGAGTCAATGCTGATAAATCAGTGATTCCTTGGTCTAGCATTTTAAAGTCTTAAGTACTGTAAACATGCATCATCAAAAGTAATGGCCTATAATTCATTTTGAATGGGTAAAACTTGAAAAGTCATTTGCAAACACCAAAACAGAACACACATTGGCATTGTGCTAGCATTCCTGGAACAAAATTTACCGCCATCTTACAGAAATACTTAAGTCGTAATACATCTGAGAGTTAAGAAGCACCTGTAGTCTCTCCCGTCTGAACGGGTCTCTCTCTCTTTCGCTTATTGGCTAGCGCTCTCTGTTTCTCTCCTTGTCTACGGTGCCTAGCAGCCGATGCAATGCGAACTCTGCCATGTTTCAAGCATGTAGTATTCATTTACGAAAAAGAGATAAACAGTTTTCCTTTCTGTGGAGTTTAAAAAAAAAAACGGGAAAAAAATCACGATGACTGACGATCATACCGTTAAACGTAGCAACTATGTGAGATACCATCGAGCTCCAACCTAACGGATGCTAACTTGTACGTTTAGCCACCAAAAACTCGTGGCCAAACCCACTTGGCCCATCTTTGTTCCAGCAGATATATGTCGTGTGTTTTGGGACGCCACGGCGCCCCAGGGTGGGCCAACAAAGAAACTGTCATGTTCTTACAGTTACTAATCACAGAAAAAAACTCCAGCAAACCAGATGAACTCTGTTCTATATAACTATAAATATATGTATAGACAATGCAGAAACTTATGGACCTAAAGCGTGAGCAAGTCTATAAGTAAGTTTGCTGACAGAGCACAAGGAAGATGGACTTCAGGATTTTTTTGACAACACCCAACTCCCTAATCTTGACAACCCTATCCCTCTCATGAACAGTGGGGCTGATGAAACACCCTATGGCAAGATTCAGCTGCTATCTTTTATTTCCTCCCTCCTCATTTCGGAATAAATGACAGACGTTTTAGGGTAATTCCGATTACATTTTTGCGGGAGTTCCAATGTGGGGGAGATCTATTACAGCAGAATAAAGACCACTTTTTGTCCTTCTCTTGCCTGACTGGACTGATGGCAGCCAAAGGGCAAACTAACTTTGTGGGAGGAGTATCCACAAGAATGACTAGTCCCTGGAAGATGTACAACTGAACTTTAGTATTCCAATTTTCAACTCTATAAAAAAAAAAGTAAACTGAACCATGAAAAGAAAATTCCTGAAACAAGTTTGTGAAATGTCTAAATATTTGACACTCATCCCATTACTGACACAGACATGTGTTTTCCCTACCATCATTCCTGTTTGAGGAAAAAAAAATTACCTGGGATATTGAAATTTCTATGTATTTTCTTTTGGTAACTGATTGAAATGTGATTTGGGTTATAACATAGCATTCCTGATTTCCATGGGAAAATAAGATCCTCTTTTATTCTGTTTCTGTCATCGTTCATTTTTTGTTTTCTTTCTTTTTGTGTCCTGCATCTATTCCTTCTACAGCAGATTGTCCATCTGTCAATCTTTTTCTTTTTTCACTTGCCAGGTTCCATTGATTTTTCCTCGTCATGTTCGTCTGGTTTTTCTCCTCCTTCTCCATTTCAGACATACTCCTCCCAGTATCTACCTGTTCTTTCTAAATGTTATTGTAAAGTGTTCCAGTGAGATGACTCTAAATATGTGTACATTAACAGAGGGAATACACTTGGTTATATACTTCTTACTCTGTGTCATGTGTTCTTTATACTGTCTTCTAACCCTAATTTCTGCTAAGTTTAGCCTAGGGGTATCCTAGTTTGAGCCTGGTATATGTTTGGGGTCCTGATTAAGTTTCATCACAGTCCCAAACTGTAATTTGGGTTCAAATCTGATTCTTTTTTACTGTTCCCAGTGAAATGAAGGAACTTATCTGACCGTGTCATAGGACCTGCCTTTAGATACCAACAGAGAGGTCTTGGTGTGGCATTGAGGAAAAAATAGTCATAAGAAACTCCGAAGGTTCTAAAGTTATGAAGTCATTATCTACCCAGAACAAGTCATTAGAGAGGCATTGAGCCAAATTGTCAATGAGTCATATAAAAACAAAGAGGAAACATGCTAATGTTAGCAAAGCGCTATAGCAAAGCGTGCACAATTAAAACAGCAGGAGCAAAACTTTACTTTATCCAAGGGTAATACAGTTTTCTTGAAAGAGTTTGTTTGTATTGCAACATATTTAGGCTGAAGAGATGAATAAAATACCAGCAGCTCTCGGGGAGAAATGGGTTGGAGGGATGGGAGATGTCTTATACCCAACATTGAATTTATTGATTTTACTGAGGTATCAAGTTGTATATCACCACCAGCAAATTCCTATACTTATATAACTGTGATTACTGTCGGGAAATCCCTAATTCAAACTGGTTTCCAGTTATCTGCCATTGACTTGAAACTCTTTGACAACTATCACGCTCTAAAGAAAAAGAAACATCGTTACGTAGGTTTAGGCATTAGTGGACAAATGAACAGGAAAACTTCAGTCATTGATCCTTTGTCAGTACCAAGGTTTGAAAGTTATCTTCCTCCAGAAGGTTACTTTCCTTAATACTCAGGTGGTGCGGACATGTAGCTACAGCTCCTCTTGTGCTTGTTTTACTCAAGAAAAGGCAAAAAATAGCTAAAGACAACAATAGCACCGGAGCTACTAAACCTACCAGCTGTTCATTCAAGTATTCACTCAAGTCTGCGCTAAGAAATAACAAAAGTATGGTATTTAGGGGTGTAACAAGATCTCGTTACACAAGATCTCGCGATATTGAAACATCACAATATTTCTTGTGAGCATTAGCCAGTTGCGGACGTCATGGCTTCGCTTGAGGAAGTTGTAAGAGAAGATGCTCCAGCTACTCTTAAATCATTAGTTTGGCAGCAGTTTGGCTTTCCAGGAAGAACAATAAATGGCAGCAGAGCGACAGAGAAGACACAAGCACTGAAAGTTGTTCGGACGCCGAAAGAGACAAAGCATCGCTATAACAACCGAAGGCCGGATGTCTAGGGGTATGTAAAGTTGATAAAAAGAAAGACACCTGTTTGTTGAGTTTGTGGCCAATCAATAAAAAATGCAGAATAAAGGCCTTTTTGATGCATCAATTTGGTCTTTGAAGTTTTCTTGAGATCTCGTTCAATATCTCGTCTTGTGAGTTTTGGATATCGTTACACCCCTAATGGTTTTAATAACAAAACTGTAACCCATAAGGTTATACAATTTATTTGTTTTTTGTGTGTCAATATGGTGCTAGAGTGAAGCTGAGGTACTTTTTACCCAAAGTTACCACACAGTAGGAGAATGATGCCAGCCCACGCCTTGAAGAGAGACGATGCAGTAGCACTGTAAGGCTTCGGGGTAATCCTTCACTGACACGGCATAGATCCATCTGTATCCCAGGTGGTTGTGCAGGAAGCTCTACTAATGCTTTTCAAATATGTACTGTTGTATAATTGCGAGTCTGTTTGCAGCTATTTTCACGCAAGAGTGTAAACATTGAGTTGGGAGTGGGGGGCGGGGAATGGCTTAGTTGTATTTAAAGTAACAGAGCCCCGGATTAAAATCTGTTAAACTAAGCGGACTAAAATCTCATTGTTTAAGAACAATTTTGTGCAAAAATGTAATGAACATGTTTTGGACAACTTTAAAGCCGACAAAATCTTTTTTAAGAACCTGAAACATCAAGGACCAAAATTTTTATTATTATTATTCAGTTTTTGTATACAAAACAAACCATTTCCTGCTGATCCCTGAGGATACGTCGTCTTCAGACCCATGATGGAAAACGCTTAATCCTCAATATTGTCTCCGGCGGTCAATCGGTTTGATAAAAACGTGTGGAAGCTCTGGTGAAGCATGCTTCTATTGCAAACCTTCCAAGCAGTTCTGCACGTCGAGCAGCATCTCCAGCAGCTCTCCAATCAAACACAGCAAAGGCTGCTTTAAAAGGACAGAGGTAAGTGCTCTACACTTATCACTGTGATTTACGCACGCTGCGAACGCTTCAAGGGTTTCTGCTCTCCAAATACCACTTTGTCATTCTAGGTCTTATTTGTGGAGCTATGAAATGCAAATAATTTGCATTTGTATGTACTGTCTGTTTTCAGTTATAATTACTAAATGCAAAAAAAGAAAGAAGAATCTGATGGCGGTAATATCAATCATTTGAAAATTTGTCGTTCTTTGACAGATTCTGAGAGGATGAATGTCGTAGATCAGCTCAGGCAGGGAGGCTAAAGGAAATTTCGGAGTTTTCGAAACGCGACTCGAGATCAAGAAGGCTGATCTGTGATCTGTTTGACAAGATCACTGGAAATGGGAAAAAGGCTGGAAATTGATCTTATTTTTATGAGGCAAAATTTCTTATGACAGTAATTTAGACTTATTTTGATATGATGATCTTGAATATGGTGATGTTTGAGAGCTTCAAAAATTGACCGCATTGTCAAAATTCTTGGTGTTTTTCCTTCACTTTTGGTGTCATAAGAGCACAGAAAATATCAAAAAATTCGGAAATATGATTATATGCAGGTTCTGTGTAGCTTAGTGGCAGCACGCTCACTTCTTTAGGTCACTAGCATCCCAAGTGGTTTGGTTTTTCTTAAAGCAATAGTTATGATTACTGTGACTTTACCACTGGTCTAGTTTTCAGTGCAAATATCTTCGTAAACTTGAAATAAGACAAAACTATCTTACAAGTAATCATGGCAGCGACAGATGTAAACAGTTACATATTCATAATTCAGCCATGGTTAAATAAATAACTACTTAACATTGATGGAAAAAGTACTTGTTCCATTAGCAGATTATTTAACTTATAACAAGACATTTTTTTATTGACGTAAAACAAGTATATATACAGCACAAAAAAGTTGTTGTCACAAGAAATACCAGAAAATATTGTGATAAATTTTAAATGTGTCAATTTAAAATCTACATATTTACTTGGACATTTCCTATTTTAAAAACTTATTTATTTAGGTTGGGAAAGAGAGAGTGAGAAAATCGGCAGATAACAGGAAGGCTGAATGAAGTGATGCTTTATCCTGTGAACTTTACTTGTAGATATATTAGTAACTTGTAGAAAGGATCTTTGTACCCATCAGTCTCCTGTGCTGACTCCAGCCATTCCAATCACTCGTATTAGATGTTAACCCAGTTTAAAACGCCACCTCTATAATCGTTTTTACAATTGTGAATTGATGTAATCCCTCTTCTCACAATAATAATAACTTATGAGTCATGACTCATGGCATAGATGCTAGGAAAAAAATGAATCCACCATGAGTTGCAGTATTTGATTTGTGTTTTTATATCTTATTTCATAGCTCTTAAAGGCTGCTTCATGTTTCTGCGTAATCGTCATTATTTTTGTACTTATCGGTTTTCACTTCACTTCTTTTGTTAAAAAAAGAATCTTTTCTTAATCATGATTGATTTGGAAAGCATTAAAAATGGTAAAACATTCAAGGTTTTGTACTTTTTATTGACACTAGCAGGTTTTTTTGTTTTTGTGACACCTATAAAAAGTACAAAAAGTGTTGATTCAGATGAACAGAACATGTTTAAAATTTAAATCTAGAACAGCCTAAAAGTAAAGAAAATATATTTTTTTCTTAAGGAGTTGATCAGTGACTATCACTCTAAAAACCAAGAGAACAACAATACTCCGATGTATTGATACGGCAAATCAAATATAAAAAAACCCACAAAATCCTAACTCAATCTATACTCCTTGATTTTCCAAACTTGGAAAAACTTCAAATTAAATTCCATATTTTCACAAAATTTCAAGACAGTACAGGAAGCGTTCTGAAGTCTTTTTCACTCTTAAATGACTTTTATAGTGAACGTCAATCTGATTGTGCCAAAAAAATAAATAAAACAAACAGAAATACCTGAATTTAAACATACAGCTGATATTTTCCCTTCAAAATTACCTGCAAACTGAATATTTTATCCCAGCTATTTACGGTGCAGCTGATGGGAAAAAATATGCACAGTAACTCTGAAACTGATTGGTCGAATGTCTTCATCACAATGATGCTTGGGACATAATATTATTGCCTCCCTTCTTCAATACTCTGACAGTATTTGAAGTCTGTCATCCAAAAGACTTTTCTGTTCTAAAACAAGTATCAGGTTTATCCGTTGAAATCAGGAACAATCACACTGATAAAACAATAGAGACCACTAATGATGGCTATAATTTTCAACCAATGAGGCCATGGAGGCCACGGAGGCCACATGAAAACCTGGCCCTACGGTCCATTGAAGACCCTGGGAGGGTCCTTGGTACTATTGAAACCCCAGTGTATGAACTGTTTTGGTCAAATATCTCCCAGGTAAGACCAGACGAGGCTGCAGTGTAGGTGTTAGAAAGATGAAACCCAAGGTCGCTTCCTCTGTTCACAGCTGGATTTTCATGTTTCACAATAGCCGCGTTTCCATTACAAATCTTTGTCTATATTTTCCTAATGCTGCAAAAACGTAATTTCATTTTTGCGCTGTTTCTATTAGATGAGAAATTAAATTAAAATCACGTCAATAAGCTTGTTCACATAAGTCATTGAAAATCATGGCAGCGATGGATGTAAATAGTTACTGTACGTATTCATAATTCAGCCATCAGTTATTGATGATTGGGAGCATCTGCGTTTGCAGCGTTTTGGGGAAATTATAGTCTGGTTTTATAGAAGCGCTATGGATTCAACACGTTGGAATGACACAACTGTTTGTGAACTGTGTGATGAGAGCTCTGTTGGAGCCCAGCTGCACATTGTCTGAAAAATATTGAATAAACTGTCATCCTCCTCCCACTTCTTCTTCAACGTTTTCGCCAGCATTAACATCCACATGTTAATCAATTGACTCGTGTGATGCGAAAAAAGAACGCATCTATTTTGATGAAGTTTGAAAAACCACCTCATCCTATCTCAAAAATCTTATCAAAAAATGTGTATTTCTTAAAATTGGCATTTATTCTTGAAATTTCAACTTGCCCAATTTCACGGTTAATGGAAACTTAGCTGTTGATGTTTTTTCACTCTGCTCACAAACCATTCGTCTTTATTGTCCACATTATTCTCTTCTAAGGAGCGTCCTTTGTCCTTGAGACGTAGATGAGCTACAGTCTTGACCTGGAGAGTTAGCATTGAGCCGTTGCCGTTTAGTTTCTCCAGTGTAGAGGTGTGAACATTCCTCACTACACTGGACTGCATGTACCAAACACTGATCTGGTGTTCAGGTGCTTTGTCCTCGGTGAGTGCTACCAGATTTAATGTCCTGGCTGAGAGTCTAAACCAAGGCCGTGACAGAAAAAGACAGCAGCTGCTTGTCCATTAACTGTGGAATTGCACAAATTGAAATTGCAAAAATAAATTTCCTTAATGGGAACATGCCAATTTTTAAAATCCTCACATTTTACCATACAAAGTTCTTGTGGTTTTTCAGACGTATCCAAACACTTTTTTCGCATCTCCGGATGTCACTACCAAAACAAGAAGAAGATGTGGTAGGAGGATGGTGGTTTGATTTAGCTTTTTGTGTCATTAAAACATTTTGAATCCGCAGCTCTTCTGTAAAATCACCAACTACAATAAAAAATAAAAAAAAGACGCTCCATACGTAGCCGCTCCCATCTTAGTACAAGAAGCTTGTCGCTCCTGATTACGTCTTCTCTGATTGGCTGACAGATGATGAGCGCTAGCACCACGGCTGAATTATGAATATATCTCATGTAGCTGTTTACACCTGTCCTTGCCATCATTTTGGATGACTTATCATACTATTTTATTCACGTGATTTTAATTTCATTACTTATTTAATGGAAACAAGGCAATTGCGAAATTGTGTTTTTTAAACGTTAGCAGAATATAGACAAAGATTTGCGCATATTTGTAACAGAAAAGCAGAAACTGTGTATATTTGGGTCTTTTTATGATGGGTTAAAGGAAGCCAGTTTCCTATACTTACTAAGTTTATCTCTTTTAAGCGGCATTCTCAGGAGAATAAAGTCGAAACATGCAGTCGACTTTGTTCAACTTCATTCCAAGGTGCTTATTAGAAAAAGCCCCTGATTCCAAGAACCACATCACTGCTGAAACTAACAACACAGCAAGGAAAATGTGCTTCCATCATAAACTCTGTTTTGTTTGTTTGTTGGATTGACATAAAAAGAAAGACTTCAGTCAGTGACAATCTGACATGTAAAATATCACCAAACTGAAAACTTAGACTTTAAAATTCCCCCGTTGCCTTTTCACTGCTATCTGCTTTCTTCTAAGAGCCTGCATGAGTTCAATCTATCAAAAGCTCTCCCAGCATTTCTGTTAGAGCAGAAGTTAAATTGCCTTATGGTAATTTAATTGTAGAAAGCCCATAAATAACTTCCCAACAACTTACAACAGAAAACTGTCACGTGAAAAAAAACAATCGTACGTGGACAGAACATTATGGTTAACATGCTGCTTATTACAAAAAATTTCTTACCTGATGCTAATCTGGTTGCTACGACAGAATAATATTTGTAGAAATAATACAGTAGTCGTAGTATTATGAGGATAAAGTTATAACGTTTAGGCCTGTCGCAGTAACCAGTAAATCAACCAATCGCGTAATAAACTGAAACAAGCTCAATAATTTCCGTGTTCATGATATATTGTTTTTCTTTTTTCTCTCTTTCTACCAAAAACCAGATGACAAAAGTCTTACGTCTGCTGCTTTGGTCTCAACGAGGACAGTTCTGTTTGTAGAGATTTCATAATTTGTTTTATTTCTTGTTTCTGTTTTTTTATTCATTTATTTTGGATATTTGAAATGTCCAGTGTTACATGTTCGTTAGGATTTAAAATTTACTGATCTTTGAGAATATGTCGTTGCATTGTTGTGCCGCTACCATCATATTACTGGAAATGGTCTCAAAACAACAATATTATCACTTACTGCAATAACCTCTGGGACAATTTATCGTCCAGCAAAATTTATTGCAGCAGGCCTAATAATACTACGACTTTATTCTGGTAATATCATTACTTTATGTTCAAAATATTGGGACTTAATTTTTATATTATTTCAACTTTATTCTTGTATAATTCTTATGATATTTTTGTAGCCATCTCTTAATGGCATACAGATGCTACGTTTAGGTTCTGAAAGAAGTCAGAAGATCTTGGTGTTCACCTGGACAACAGACTGCCAAAAACAAGAAGGGCCAGAGATCTAGCAAAGGTTAGGTCCTTTGCCATCATCAACATGTTGTAATATCTCCCTTAAATTGGGGTGGAGAGAGACATTCTGTAGGAACAGCAGCCTCAGAGGCTTAGCGGGAAAAAAAAAGAACAAACTGATAAAGAAGGATGGCTGTGTGCAAGGAGGCACTGTGTAGTCCCCAGAGATGAGAGCAGAAAGAGGAATGTTGGCAAGCTGTTCAGCATAACGAATGGCACCGCACACCATCTGCACCACGTATTGATGAACCCAGGGACTAACTTTAGTTTGGGGAGTTTTCCAGCTCTTGTTCTTTTTTTTTTTTTCTTTTTTTTTGTCTTTGCTTGGTTGTATTTTTTTTTTCCTTTCTTAAAACTTACTCAGTTTTAATTCTGTCAAGTGAGAATCACAGAAACGGTTCCAAGAAGATGTAATCGGCACATTTAGGGATGCAAGATACGCAAACTCCGTCACCCCGAAGCAGAGGCAGGAGAAAAAAAAAGCACAAAAAAAAAGCACACAACCCTTCTGTGCTCCTTTTTTTTTTTTTGATAGGGCTTTCCTCCTCATTTCATCATCCGATCTTCAATCCTGCTGCGAGTTCCATTTCCCATTTACTCACTGGTCTGTAAAATATGAGCCGCATGCATGCATAGATCACACCACAATGAGGCCTGGCCAATATTCCCTTGCAGAAACTGATAAATGCTCCTCCTTCAAGCAAATTTTTTTTTCTTTTTTTGGTTTTATTTTCCCCCTGCTCTCTCTCCTCTACATTCATCAAATCAGAAAGTAGAAGAAGGATTTGTGGCATAATTTTCCTGCAGGCAAGAAAGTTCAGCTGGAAACATTGAGGGGGGAACTTTGTTTTCAGAAGGAATCCGATATCTGGGGTTAGACAATCAGCGGTGATATCGTCTCAGGGCTGCCTCGCCGTTTCGAACCGTCGGCGCCACACCCGGCTGCGCGCCTGCGGGCTCGGGTGAAAAGCAGAGACGACGCATCATCTTCAGACTCAATTTGTTTATTTGCCTCTTCGCCCCCGAGCGGAAAGCTCAAATGAGCTGTGAGGCTCGGCTGTTTGTTTGTTTGTGAGTACGTTGTTCTGGGTTTAATTGTGTGTGTGATCGTGCACTCCCCAAACCCCCCAAAACCCCCAGGCAGCATTCCTGACAAACGGAGGGGAGAGGGATCCCTTAGGAACTCACATTGATGCAGCTTAGGTAGCTGGGGAAGAGTTTTAGGCTACACATGCTTACAGAAACACCTTTTAAAGTAAATCCTCAGACAGCTGAAGACTCAGCTGGCATCATGCTTCAAAGTCTGCAAAGGTATTGATCCAGAACAGGGTTGGCTTCCAGACAGATAGCAGAAACTCACTGTAATGTTTCTGACCACTAGAGATGTCATGAGCTCCTGTCTTTACCTGCTGTTGGTCCCTTTACACTGGAATTCGTTTACACTGGGCTTGTACTGCTCTCAGATGGATGCGGTGGAGCTTTTCTATAAGCGATGGGTTCGGGATCGAAAGAGATGCAACTCAGCATTCACTCTCCTCTAAACACGACGAGTTGTGTTTATACCAAACAGTTCTACTTTGGTTTCATCTGACCATATGACGTTCTCCCAATACCCTTCTGGAACATCCAAATGTTCTCTAGCAAACTTCAGACGTGCCCGGATATGTACTGGCTTAAGCAGAGGGACAGTTGGTGTGTTACTGACAGTAGCCTTTGTAACTTTGACCCCGGCTTTTTGCAGGTCATTCACTAGGCCCCCCCATGTGGTTCTGGGATTTTTGCTCACCGTTCTTGTGATCATTCTGATCCCACAGGCTGAGATCTTGCGTGGAGCCCCTGATCGAGGGAGATTAGCAGTGGTCTTGTAGGTCTTCCATTTTCTGATTATCGCTCCCACA
>CAEGAE010021369.1:0-10699 GCA_903067095.1 Girardinus metallicus | reverse complement strand
TGGTTGTATAGTGGATCCTCATGTTTTCATCAGGAATGACCCCAACTTATGAACCATGCACCTTTTGTCCATTAAATGATCTTGCATCCATCTCCTGTTGCTGTTAGTCAATAATAAAGTAAAAAAAATTGCTGTGATGATTATTTTGTTATCAACTGCATATCACCGCACTAGAATAATATTGTCTGAACAACTGCGCAATGTTGCCCTGAGGCAACAAACAAAAAAAACACAGTCTTGAAATGACATACTCACAGAAACATACTCTGTGAGTATGCTTCTTTACATACTCATAGACATGAAAATATGTTTAGTTAGATTTGCCCAAAATTTAAACATGAAGAAAAGTGATCTATAACTTACAAGTAGGAGGCAAGGTGTAGCATGCAACTCTGCTTCATATAAAGGACTGCTCCTCTTCCAAGTAAAAGATCACATGAACCTCAATACCTATTTTATTTGGACAAAAATATGTCTGGTGGTACTTTAAATCACCCCCCGCAAAAAATAAAATAAAGGAGCAATGTGAGGTACAGATATGTGGTTTGTTGCCTAAGGGCAACGGCATTCCATAGAGGGTTAAGGATCTGCTAACGATCAACCAGGTGAGCATAGGCCAGGCCCGACTCAATCAGCAACAACAACCACTGAGAGGCACTAGAGAAGGCAAGTTTAAATTGCAAAAAAAAAAAAAAATCACAGACCAACAGAGGCTACTATGAACACAATGCAAAGACCACTGATTGACTTTGGACAATCAGCGTTGTCCAAAGTCAGTCCTCAAGGGCCGCAATGCTGCATGTTTTAGTTCTTTCCCTGGTTCAACATGTCTGAATCAAACAATGGTTCATTAGCAGGCCTTTCCTGAACATTCTGACATGATGAGAAGTAGTTGGACCATTTGAATCAGCTGTATTGAAGAGGAGACAGACATAAATCTAGCAGGACACTGGCCATTGAAGACTGGAGCTGGACACTCATTGAGTAAATCAAGCTCAAAAAAGCATGCTCACAATGACTGAAGGCCTTAGCAATGTCATATATATATAAGGGCATTATAAATTACATCCACAGAAGCCCCGACAAGATTTCAAACAATCAACCAGAGCCACTGCTTTGACCAAAATTTATGAACTATTACTTATGCCAGTGCAGTGGTGTTTAAATCCAGGTAATATACCATTTTAGATGCACAAATATATATGGCAAGATAAATAATGTGATGATACCAGCTTGAGACTGGTCTGAAGAAGTTAAAAAGAAAAAGACATTCATCTGCAACTCATTCCCCTCCATTTTCTATTTTGTCTGAGTCGAGAGTGTTCCCACAAGTGAGAAAACCAGTCCTTCCAACGCAAATTCCTTTTTGTGTATTTTTATCCCCTTAAAAAGTTTAAAATAAATGTTTTAATATATCTAACCTGTAGAAATTAATAAACAAGTAGTGCAGTTATGGATCTGTTTTCACACATGAACTGCAAGGAAGTTCTGATCATAATGCTTTACAGTCTTACACATATCAAATTGCTCTTAAATGTACTTCACAATTACAAACTAATTAGACTTTACTATTAGCAAACAAAAAAGCCCCTAAACGGTTGTTTAAAGCAGTGCGATAAGAACATACAATCTTGTTTGAAAGCCCCCACAGCAGCACCTGTGACTGAGTTGCTTGTAACACAGAAATGATAGATTTCCTGATGCATTTCTGACAAAATAACTCTGAGGCAGTTGAGTTGAATTTGTATTTTTTTGGAAACGTCAATATGATGGAAACTACAATAAAACCATGACTAATGCACATAAGAAAATTCTGGATTTATGTACTATTTAAACACTGAAGCATTTTGACTTATAGCTCAAATGATAAAGACACCATGTTAAGTAATCACACGGTCTTGAGTTTCAGCTCAGCTCGCTCCTCGCTTGTTTTACGCTTGTCAATCTTGGCTGAAAATAAATATACACTTAGACGTAATGTGTTATAAAACATAAACAAACCTTTCACTTCTAAACTCAATGTATATAAATTTTAACCCAGATGTTCGAGGATCATTTAGATATTGTTTAGACATATTGCTATCTAGTGCTTTGTGGGATGGTTTCTTTGTAACTTGTTTGTTTCTCTGTCATTATATCCCCAGTGATCTCTCAGTTTTCGGCACCTCACCTCAGTTACATATCAGCTAATAGACACGTCTGCCAACCTGTTTGTCACTCTTTCCTGTTTACTTTAAGTTTTTTGGACCTCTTGTATTTAATAAAATGTTCATTATTTGTCTACCTGCCTATATTTGGATTCTTTTTTACAGTTTCAAAAATGTCCATATTTATGCAATCCTTGACGTTTAAAAAGATTTTTTTGTCATTGTGATATTGATTGTGGCAGATTTATGGTCAAAAAATGCTTGACTATTTTTGCATATTGTGTAAATGTTTGCTTAAATTTGGAAAAAAAAAAACATTATATACAAAGGCCAGGTTAGTACAGTGCTGAACTCACATTCTTCAGTGAGCTTCTCCTATCCTCTTAAAGGATGTTTGGCTTGTTTGTAACACTGAGCTATAATTCATTTCAAAATGACAAAGGTCACTGTTCCTTTGGTATTTTAAAGGGTGCAAATGTTTTTTTAGTGTCCTTTCAAACATCTGTGCCTTGGCACAACCTTGCGTCACAGATGTACAGAAAGTTCTGTCACCCTCAAGGTCTGTTTTTCAGACTAACAAAAATAATTTACTCTGGGAAAGTATTATAAACAAATGCATTCCAGGGAAATATCTAGCCACATTGCTGTCTCTTGCTTATAGAAAAATAATGCAACTGTCCTTAGTTACAGTATACCAATCATGATTTTATTGTTGTTGCTTGTGATTTTATGACACTGTATTTGTAACAAAAAATGTAACTTCAAAGCCTGTCTGCCTCAGAGATACTCTGACAGTACAATTTAGCAACAGGGATTGAACCGCTGAATTTGAGTGTAGTTTTAACTGTAGGTTAGCAGTTTTTTACTGTACAACTCCCCTTTCTTATGAAAACCTTAATGCCTTCTCAAGTAATGTCAAGAATGTGTCTTGCTGTCAGTGCATTGGCAGCTCAAATGTATAAAAGCACTGGAATAATATGTGGGTTGCTTCTATTTGCCAGTACAGTACAAATATGTAAATATGTTGTTATATTTACATTATCCTCTCAATTTTTAGCTTCCAGAGCAATACATTGTTCTTCCACATTACCCTAACATCACAACTGAAAAACATTAAATTCATTCATAGTGAATCAAACAAAGTTGAATCTTTAATGATGCTGTTCAAATCAATTCAATGCATTCCAATGCGATAAAAATACAGTCACTATAGTTACTATCCAATTAAATATGGCCTGCTTCAGTCTTGATTAAAACACTATAATCAAAGTTAGTTGATCACAGAATGCAAGTTGGTAAAAATGTATCCATGGAAGGAAGCAAAACGGATTGCACTTAGTCATTTAGTCCACTTATACAACTGCTATACTGCTAGAACAGCTGTTTAATAGGACATCCTCCTCTTGTCTTCCCTTTGTCTTATAGTCCTGAAAGTCACATTGTAAATAGATTAACCAAAGTCGTGTCTGTGTGCTTCACAGCCCAACGTTTCATGGTCCCCCGAGTAAAGTCGTATGTCGGCTGTTAAGATGAGCTGAAGCACCAGACAGCTAATCAATAGATCAATCATAACATTTCCACTTCAAATCAATTACACTTTGACTTCCTATCCATCTTGGTAACAATTGACTGCTCTTTGTCTTTTGAACAATTACCACCATCATTTAAAGTTTAATTAAGTATTAATTTATCCTTCTGGCTGTGTAGACGTTTTTGTATCACATTAAATGTATACTATACTGGAGTTTGTATAATTGGAACAATGATCCCACAGGGTAAACAGGATGAAAATTACAGCTACATTTTTACAGATGGAATGATTCAAAGTTACAGAAGAAAGAATGACAGTGACAGCAGTACAAAGAAAAAGTAATAAAGAGGCCACTTTGTTTCCAATCTGCACGCATGAGCTTTTTCTCTTCGACCATGTTAAATTCCAACCATTCAAATGACTGAAGTGCGTAGGCTCGACTTCCAACGCGTTTCCCCGTCACCATCACAACGACTGCCATTCATGAGGCTTGACTCGCTGCTGGGACATCTGCACCACAAGTCTTGTCACCTCAGCCACTGTTCTCCGCTGCATACTGCTTTGACGAAACAAAACATGCTCTAACGCACTGGCTAAGACTGCCTCTTACAAGTGCACACGCAGGGAGCCTCTCTTGCTAAATGCCAGCAGGGAGAGTCAGACCGCCATCAGAGATAGCTGTTGTTTGCATACGCCTATGTGTGGTTTTGTCTGAATGGGATCTAAGAAAGGGGAGTTCTCTACAAGAGGGTACCCGTGGGTGTGAAACATAGCTTAGCCCCCTTTGGTGTGTCGCAATGTTTTGGAGGATTGGGTGTAATCTTGAGACTCTGCATTGCACACAGTAATGTGGGCAGTTTAGGTGACCTTTGAGCTGACAGATTTCTCATATATTTCTTATTTTGTCTTATTTTTTTATACATTTACAGACAATGTATGTTTCTGAATTTATAGACAAAACATTGTGTCTATGCTCAGTAGCCAAATGAACAGCTGAGAGCTTATGGACCGCATCTTTCTTCAATTAGAACAGCATAATGTGTAAAGTTACTCATATTTTGCTATGATAATATTTATAATGATGCAATTCCCATTCATGATATTCCCAAGCTGGCTCTTTGGCTGGTATTTCACAGTTTTGTGCGTTGGGCGTCAACACAGAGGTTTGCTGGATAAACATCCAATGCTGAGTAGGAGCAGCAAGCATCACTGTTATTGTTACTGCTTAATGCCATGCACCAGCATTGTTGTCTTGCAGCAATCAACACATACATATGTAATAAAGCTGAGAGGCAGCGGGACAATAGAATCAATTGTAACGCCTCCAACTCAGATCAGCACAGAGCTTTGGGTTGCCATTTTTGCTGGGCTCGAGGTAACAAGTTTACTTGTTGAGGTTGCAGAACAAGACAAGTTCCTGTTTGATCTGGCTGGGTTTAAACTATCTGTTGAGGACATTGAGATTTTTGTAAACGAAACAGACAGATGGATAGTGATGAGAATTCAATGAAGGGCAGCGGTAGAGGTGACAGGATACTTTGGACTTGCTGCTGTACATGTACTGCTCTGTTGTCTTTGCACATGTGCGTTTCTAAGGGCAAACATTGATGGCGGTGTCAGCAGTGAGTGATAACCCTGGTCTTTTCAACACCATGGGCTGGGTCAGAAGGATGTGATGGATGGTTAGCAGTCTGGCCCCTCTCTCCACGCCTCCTACCACTTGGGTGTCTGGAGCTCTGGGTTGAATGGCTTAGCGGTTGGGGGTGAACACGTTTTTGTAGACAATGGATGGCTGTGCTGAAGAAACACAAAATGTTTTACTGCTTTGGCTAAATTTTATTGTAAAGAACAATTCAAAATTAACAAGCAATACTTCACTTTAACATTCAATAAAGACCCTGGAGCTGCACTTTGACATAACTGAATAGCACAGTTGGCACAAAATGTTTATATTTAACAATGTTAATAAAAAAGGTTATAAATTTTAGTTTATTTGTGCTTTGAAAACAATCAGTTATAGACCTCCAAACTGCAATTAGGCACCAACAATAAAGTCATGGATCAGGTTGCAGGCAAAGATTTACTGAAAGAAGATGTACAAGATCGGTAAGAGCCATTGGAGGAACTGTAGATCAACTGACTGAAAACAAACCAACCAAGACACAAGCACAGGCAGGACAACAGGTGATGGACAACAGAGAATGGAAGGAATAGATTAGGTGGAAATAAAACTCACAGGCACTTAAGCTACTAATTTGTGTGACAAATCTGGAACATGCAGTTTTCTGAGCAGAAAAACGTAGGGAAGATGACAAATAAAAACGGTCATGTACACAGGAGGAATAAATTTAAAGTATGAATACTCTGCGAAACACTGCAAGTTGTTTTCCACTATTATACATGTTTCTTACTTTCCTTTCTATTCTTTCCTCTCTTTGTTCCCTTGATCTCAACACTCCTAATATTTCTTGGGAACAACCAGATCTTTGGGATGATAGAAAACTCTATCAAACAGTTCAAATAGATCTTTTCTGAGAAAGGACTTGTGCTCAATGACTAAGTGTGTGTTTTTCTCCTGTGTTTAAAGCCTCTGTGGACTCTGTCTTAAAGAGGTGAAGAGAACAACCAAAACCCCAGAGAGAGATGTACTAACGTGAGTTGTGCCTTTTCTCAAACTTCAAACACAGAGGAGACTGAGAGTGGGAAACAGAGACAGCAGCAACAAAGGCTTGTGTGAAAGACCATGATTTCTTGAACACTCACTAATTGAACGCTGCAGGCTGTACGAGGGAGACTGAAGCAAGCCACCAGACCTAGGTTGAACTGTTTAGATAAACCTACACATTTACCTGCCTCGTACCGTTAACCTGCAAATCCCTCATTTAACACAAGAAAAATGGCTTCATCTCATCTGCATGAAGATATGAATATATGGTACCAGAAAAAAAACTTAACATTTCTTCCAGTTATCACCAATATTGTCACAAACTGAAGGCCTAGGGCCACCATTTAATTGCATTGACCATGCAAACCAACGAGATGCCACTACAGTTAATCCCCTTGATGGTGGAGGGTACTGCCCCCACCCCTCCTGGCAGGGGCAGAAGGAGAGCTTTGAGTGGAAAAGCATAAACAGAACCCTCAACCAACAACACAAACCATATCTACACCCCAGCATGGCCTCACCACCGGGCCTGTATCAAAATCGATGAAGGCCTTTCATCTTTATGTTCAGGCAGCAAACAAAACCATGTTTAAAGAAATGTGGCCAGAGTATGTTTGATACCAAAGTCTGCTATCCTCTAACAAAGTTGCGGAGTTGGTATCGTGTTTACAGTGGAAAATATCAGTATAGCAGTATTGTTTTATTTTATTAACATATGAGAGGTTTGGCACAGAGAGGCACCAAGATGCTGCTAACCCAAACCAGGAATATTAATGCCAATAATAGACAATCCTATTTCAATGCTTTTAATACATTTTTATGAAGGTTGTAAATGCTTGTAGACAGTGCTGTACCCCACCTCTTATTTTGATAACCTCAAAACACCTAATCTTTAATCCAAACCCTAGGTTCCAAGGCTGACAAAGTGCCTTCAACCTTTGTTTATTAACTCCTGATTCTGGACACTTATCCAATTTGACCAGCATGAGAGAAGCTGCAGGTAAACAAAGTGATGGAAAGGCCCATCACAGGTGGAGAATATTATGAAGTGATAGGAAAATGCATTGCTTTACCTTCAGCAAAAACTTTTCTCATCATTCTTTCAGTTTTTCACCAACAAGGTAAAAATTAGATCCCAATGAGATTTAGAGAAACCAGAGAAGTAGATTGTTGTGAAGACAGGGCAGGACCACTACTGACCTTTTATCTTATTTAAAAATCAAAGAGTACCACTTCTGGGTCCATGGGGGATTGAGTTTTGCTGGGTTGAGGCAAAGGTTGCCTGGGTGCTAATCCATGGGACCACAGATGACCTCTGACCCCACAGAGCGAAAGGATGTGTCCTGCCGAAGTTTTCCTGTAGAAATCAAGATTTTCCTCTATGGTTCAAACAAACCAAACCTCCCAAATCCTCCTCCCTGTAATGATTTATGGGGCAGGGTGTGATCGACACTCCATTAGCCCTGGGGATGAGCCTAAATGGTAGTTTTGACACCGCTGAGAGTGGAGGTTAAAGGTGATCAATAACAAGCCCCTGAAGGATGGAAGGAACAGAGGGACAGGCAGAACGGGGTGGAGAAAGGGTGGTAGAGAGAGCAGCTCTTTTTAATTGGTCTCTGCTCATTAGTTGGATCTTTGTGTGCATCGTCACCTCCTTTGTGTGTCTCCACCTTCATCTCTGGATCACATATGTGTTATGAGTTTTTTTTTTGTTTTTTTTTTGTATAGGTGAACTATACAAATTTGACCCAGCGTCAAATTTGTATAGTTCTACTCCAAATTTGACCCAGCGTCAGACTGTAAAGAGGAAACTCAAACATTTACTTTTGTTATGTTCTACATCTTTTTTTCCTGTTCAAAATTATAGTTCTTTTTTATTTTTCATTTTGTTCATCTGATTTTAGCTCTGGGTCTAAAATCCAAAGCTAAAATCAGCTCTGTTTTACAAACATATATATACTCCTTGACTTCTTTGACACTTTGTCATGTTACCACCATAATCTCTGTTATAGTGGGATTATATGTGACAGACTAAAGCAAAGTAGTACAAGATGGCAGCACAATGATTGTTTTAAATGTACAGACCCACCTAATAAGCTAGAATATTATAGAAAAGTTTATTTATTTCAGAAACATAATTCAGTAAGTGAAACACATTATATAGCTTAACTACACACACACTGATGTTTTCAAGGCTTTATTTCTATCCATTATACTGATTTTCAATTTACAACTAATGAAAATATGACATAGGATTGGAAGATATTGGAACATCAACATTCAGCTCATTGAATAACAACATTCAAATCTTGCTCCAGATTATCATTGGGATTAAGGTCAAGTCTTTGATTGGGCCCTTCATGAATGTATGTAACCATTCCAATATAGCTCCATTCCAGTCTCAATTCAGTCATGTTTAATATGTACACTTTCAATGTTGTAATGAGTTTCACCTATTCTATCATCCCTTCCTGTCAGCTGTATTTCCCCTTGTGATTCCCTGTTTATGTCTTGTGCATGGGCACATTTCTGGTGTCTGGTTGTTCACAGTGCACACAATTTTCTGTAAGCTCCAAAGTACAGCTTCCTTTACGATTGAGCTGGCCCATTATATACACAGCCAAACATTAGTGAATGGTAAAATCAGATTCAGTCATTTAAAAAGTCAACAGAGTCCATGCCACCTTTCTCAATAGCTGAGACTAAAGACCCTCTGTGCCTGACATTATCTTACAAACCTCTGAGGCATATGAAGAACCAATGTATTTATACTAAGATTAATTTACTCACAAGTGGAATTTGTTACACTGGGTTTTATTTAGAAGTATCAAATGAAAAGGATGCTGAATAATACCGCATGTAACATGGATAATTTGCTTTCCCTTCACAGGTTATGCCTACTACCTTAAGCCACAGCAAATGAGTCATACTGGATACACTGGATTCACTGAATACCTTTAATACAAATTACACAATTTGTCACCACGAACAGGTTTTCAATAAATGTATCCATGTTTTCCTTCACTCTTTTCCCTCTGTGTTATTCTCATCTCTGCATGTTAAACTGTCTCTGTGGAGGAGGAGCTTTTTTTTTTGTTTTTTTTGGCACATCCTCCTTAAACTTGTAGTGAGGGGAGAGCATAAGTGTGTAAGTCCCTTCTGAACATACACACACATACACACAGCAACAGCAGTGGAGCAACTCTCAGAAGTGAGCTGATTAGGCCCAGGACTGGGGACTGCTCTGCCTAATCATATCGCTGCATCCAAATCATCTGTGTACATTTCTAATTACATGGTGGCATGCGGTGTCCTTGAGCACAGTGGCAGGCCTTCATTTCATCACTCCGCTGTGTCTGTCCCCGCCTACTTGCCTCATTTTCCCCTCTCTCTTCCAAAATCCTTATTTATTTATTCCCATCACTCTTATCTTTGTTGTTGTTTCGGTTGACTGTGTGGGCTGAGCAGCAGCACTCATTTACCCACCAATCTACATCCTTTGAACTGAGCATCACGGGCCACAGCCAGCTGTCGCGGACAGTGAAATCATTTTTATGATCTTTTTCTTGTCTACCTCCAATTTGCTGAGGTTCAGAACATCAACATCTAGTCTTACATGCATAAAAAAAGAGACATGGATGGAGGACAAAAGTAAGGAATGTAAATCCACTTTTAGATTTTCCAAAGCCCTACTCGAAACAACAAGCTGCTTCGTGTATGCAAAACGTATATATACATTTTTCAACTGGTATGCATTTCTAAATAGGTATATTTTTCATTCTTTTCAGATGCATTTGATAGAAGGAAGACCCTGAACATCTCTCCAAGCTCTGGGGTTAGCTGACCTTCATTTTTCTTTGCTGGTGTGTGTCTCTTTACGACGAGGCCGCATCTTTTTTTTCTTTTCTGCAGTAAACCTTATTACTGAAGTCAAGAGACATCGCAGCGCCTTTTGCAATAGTTGACAAAAGGACTATTTGAAGGTGAAGAGAAGGGACAATCTTTTACATGAGGCTGCCGTGTCCTTTTTGGTACAACAATTAACTTTGCAACCTTGTGTAGTATTCTGAAAGATCTCCCCCGCCACTGTGCTGTATGAGTCACAAGGTCCAAAAAAGATATGAGGCTTGTTGTGAATTTTACCACATACTGTGCATCTAGAATGTGTTCAGAGCGTTTCACTTTTTACACATTTTGTTATGTTACAGCCTTATTCCAAATTGTATTAAATTAGTCTCTTTCCTAAAAATTTCGTACAGATACAACTATGTGAGAAAAGATTTTTGACATATTTGCAAATTTATCATAAGTAGAAAACCATATATATATATATATATATATATATATATATATATA
>CAEGAE010021344.1:0-32844 GCA_903067095.1 Girardinus metallicus | reverse complement strand
TAGATAGATAGATAGATAGATAGATAGATAGATAGATAGATAGATAGATAGATAGATAGATAGATAGATAGATAGATTTAAAAAAAGTTGGCTGGTGATTGAGAGTACTACATGCTCACCTAATTTGGTGAACTCCCGTCTATAAAATAATTAATCTCGTTGACTAAATAATAACATCTTGTCACTTGTATTCCACCTGTGTTCTCCATGTGTTGGTGGCAAATAATAGTCTACAAGTGGTGAATTGGCATTCATGCAGCAGCATAATAAATGTTAAAACCCACAGTACTGTGTTTTCAAAACTGAGAGTAGGATCTCTGCTGGCAGATCTTGCCAAATCCTCAGTGATAGTGCTAAAGCTCCTACAGGGTGTTATGTAATTAGTATGTGGGCTAACAAATTTGGAATTAACAAATTTGTTAGCCCACATACCCGAGGGCATCTGGTGATAGATACGGTGTCCTGAGGGACTCCTGAGGGAGAAACAGTGGAACAGTCGGCCGTTTATCTTGAAGGGCTTGTTTTTAAGAGTTCCTCTGAGAAGCAAAGGCTTTAAGGGCACTCATTACCTAACAACTGGTAGGTGTTACACCACATGGCATTCATTAGTGTTAGATTCATTTTTATATAAAATTTTTCAGTGAATTATATTAATACAATTATTTAACAACTACAGTAAATAAATTGAAAAACTCCTATATGTAACAACAAAACAAACAAACAAAAAAGAAACACGATAAATGATAGGATTTGGCTGAGGCCAGTTAGGAAGGAGTTTACTTAAAATGGCCTGGTCACTTGTGTTTAAGGGTTAGTTTATCCCATTTAATCAGCATCCTGAGAGACTGGCACTGCCCTCATGCCATAAAGCCCAGCGCTACTCTGGGTTCCTCAAAATGGAGGGAAGTCCCAGCAAACAATGTTACTGTCAATCAGCCTTAACATGAGGTGGGTCCTTTATTTCCTATATAGTATACTTGTGTAATCATTCACTTCATAAATGCAAATTACTCTTGTTGTGACAAACACTAGGTAAGGATGCAAATAGCAGTGTTTCTGTCTCTCTCTCTTTTTTTTTGCAAGGCAAGTAATGTATATGATACTGTTCCCAGATGTACCCAGAAATTGGGCTACAACTGCTCTTGTTAAGTCACCACTGAACCTGAAACTACATGAGAAGTCTCTTATCTTGGTTGAGGAGAAAAGAGATGGAATGTTGATGAGTGATTCAATATTTTTTTCTATTCAGATGTAAGTAAACGTTACACTTAATTTGAAATCAAGGTCTCTGAGTCTGGAGGAAGAGTAGAGAAAGGCAGGATCCAAGTTGTTTGAGGTTCAGTGGGAAGTTTCCACAATCACTGAAGATTTAGGAAGCCATGACATCTGCTGGTATAAATCCAAAAGTACCATAAATTGGTTAATTTAAACATGTGTTTGATTGGCAGCAAATATCCCCTAAAAAGACTATGGAGCATTGTGAAGAGGAAGATGATACACATCAACAATGCAAACGAGCTAAAAGTTGCTGTTAAAGCAACCTGGACTTTCTTAGCACCTCAGTAGAGGATCCCAACCAAGTACTGAGTGCACATATTATGCAGTACATGGTTCTGCTTTTGTTTAGGTGGACATTTCTGTTTTAAAAATCCACTTTTCCATTAACTTTGTCCAAAAATACAAAACTTAAAAGGAGTAAACACTTGCAACATTTCCCTCTAGCTGGAAGAATCTATGTCATAAAATACATGTCAAACCTTTTTATTTGAATTTGTGTGATGAATTAATTTTCCGATGATATCCTGATGTACAAAAAAATGCAGATGCGCATGACATGAAAATGACACCACAAATCTCACTTTAGTTGCAAAAACAAATTCCACTTGTCCCTGTAGGGAGAAAAAAAACTCCTCTTGGTCTGGTTGTCTATGCTCTGTGCTGTTGAAAACACATTTTTCTAAAAACCCCTAACAAGATAATGAAGACACAAGAGATCGCTTCCTGCAATTTGCAGTAGCTCTTCCGCTTCGCTTAGACCATAATTTGTACCTGTTTGGATGGCACAAGGAGTCAGTGGTTTGGGGTTTGTAACAAGGAATATCCCAAGGGGCTCTGTCAGTCCAGCATGATTATAAATGACAAAGCAAAGTGAGCCTCCTTGGCTTGGGCTTCCTCTGGGGCTTGAGAAGCATTTGCAAAGCGCGTGCCCTTTTTGATTTCCTAATCCCTGCACGGTAGGAGGAATGTTGGCTCTGTCCATGAGGTATTCTGCTCACAAGTCGTGATTTATGCTCAATGGTAAGAGGAGCCCAGGTGTGGTGAAGCATCTGTAAAAACTTTTAATATGCACACCGCATGGTCTCCAGCGGGGGCCTAGATCAAGGATTACCCCCAGTCAGTAGTGTTGTTGGTGGTGGCTGGGGGTAAACCACTCAATAAATGATTAAAATACACCTGAGGCCTTACAGTCAGATGTATATTTTACAGACATGCACATATATGAGAAATTCCGCTGCAGAAGTAGAAAACAAGCAGCTCATTTTTATTTTGCAATGAAATTCTTGATGAGACAGATGTAAATCTTTGGATATTTATGATAAAATGTCCTAATTGCACATCATGCTCATTGTTTTTTAATTATTGCATTGTTGGCTGATCAATTGCACAGTTTAATTTGAGGAGGTCGACATTTCCTTGCACCATAGTAAAAGTCTCAGCATAAGGACAAGAGTGTAAAGGAAATTTAGTTCAAAGAGAGATTAAATTTTATTTCTCTTTATAATCATCACTTTGCTCTGTTTTATTTAATTTCAATTAAAATTTAGAAAATCCTTTTTGGGACTCAATAATTCACTTCATTATAAATGGTAAATAAGTGTCAAAAAGCCAGATTGTCTGGCTGGCAAGCTAATGGTCTAATGGTTGTGTGAATTCCTATTTCGGCTACACTTGTCCGACATATAAGTCAGCAATATAAACTTACAATTACTGCCAGTCTCCATACACACCAGGCTGCAGAAGTTCTCTGACAATAATTATAATCTTCTATTTCCCTCAATAGGGTCATAACACCGAAGAGGAAAACAGATGTAGCTCATCATTAAAAGTGATGACACTAATTATGCCACAACTTCCAATCAAAAAAAAAAAAAAAAAAAAAAATCCATTCAAAGATTTATTTGGATTCCTTCCTGCCAGTGAGGCAGATTTTTGTCATGACATGACACAGACAACTTCATGTGCGCTAACAACTCTGCTGCCGATTTAATAACAGTGATCCATGTTAATCACCCACCCTTCCCTTTCCGCTTTTCATATTTCTCCTGAGGGCTTTACTGTATGACTGCACAGACTCACCTGAATGCGTCCTCCTCATCTTCTAATGGCTGCTTTTGACTCCACCTCCTTACTTTTACTCTGAGGCTTGTTACCTTTAAGTTGTCTAAATGGTTCCTGGAAGCATAGATTCAGCTTTCAACTCTACACTTTACCACAAGTCCCCAAGGATGACTGCTGTTTTCCCAGCATTTTATTTTAATAAATGCACTTTACTAACAAAAACTACAAAGTATAGGATAATGACAACTAGATGAAATGTATTTCTCTCATACTCAAAAGCTATGGAAAAACACTCCTTACAGAAAACAAAAACACAAATTACTTATGTGCAAAATCACACATGTAAAGATGAGAATTTGATTAAATTCAATGCTGAAATCACATAAGAAGTGAAAAACACATGTGAAATACATTCTAATAGTTTAAAATGCATGTCAGTTCCCAGTCCTATAGGATTAAATATAATGACCATATAAAAATTATATCACTTCACAAACGAGCATCCAAGACTCCATTCATCTTTACTGACCTTTGCCTAACCGTGCAAGAAAGGTTTAAAATACTTCTTTAAATTTTGATTCTTGCACTGTCCCAATATTGCCACTAAGCAAAATAATAGGATTCAGAAGTACTGCCCTATTAAGAGATTTTCATTTCATCTAGCCCTGATTTACTTGTAAAATATGTAAAGATTTAAAAACTGAAATGCATTTGTGCTTTTAAAAGTGTTTTCGGTATAATGTGTACCATTAACTCCAATATTATTTATATCCCTGACAGATTTAAGTATATAATTCTTATCTATCAACCAAGAAGCTGGTTTTACAGGTGTCAAATTGTACTCATGTAAAACAGGTTTTGTCAAGTTATTCGTATTCCTAGAATTATTTTCACCTATGGTAAAAAAATAACAATTTGCTCATTTGAAGACACATAATTTTGACCAAAGAAACTTCAAAATATTTTGTTCAATTTATATCATTGTTGTACTAAGTATAGAATATCTTTGTGTTGATTTTTAATAAATTTAACTGTAAATATGTATTAGAATTAGGAAGTCCAAGAAAAGGTGCTTCTAATTGCCTTAATGCCATCTGAAATCATACGTTTGGGATAATTGTCAAGACGTAATTCTTAAGAAATTGCTAAAACCCTTTATTTCCTTGTTATTTAAGCTGGTTAAGCGGCTCTAGTTCCCTAAACCATAAAATAATTTTATTTCTGACTTTATGCCTTAAAATATACCTTCTCAGGGTTGCGTTGCAGATTCATTTAGTCCTTACTGTGCCATCCCCCTGTTCCCTCACTCTCCTTCCTCCTCCTTTTTTCTTTCCCATGTCCATTAGACCTTGCAGACTAATCGAGCAGCACCAATTGCTCCCGTGGTGAGATCATTAAGTAAATTATTTTAAGATCAAACGGTCAGCAGCCACAATGAAGTCTTGTGTAATGGTAAAAGCCTCAGAAGCTTCCACCCACCCCTTTCTCAAATTAAAGCCCAGTGGGGAGAGCTCTGTACCTCTCAGGTGGATGCCCCCAACCATTAGGCCTTTTAGCTGCAGGCTAAGGTAGGACCCACTAATTGGTCCTTTGAACAAAACTAACCCACTGACAGGATTCGACTTGCATGCAGCTTAACAGTACAAAATTGTTCCTGGCCGAAGACAGCAGCCTTAGTCTGCTGTAATGGTCAACATATAGAGAGACAGCAAGACAGCGGCATATAGATAATAATATTTAATCTAGTATACAAAGGTAGAATATTTTTTTACAGTGAGACTTTTTTATTTGCCTACAGTTCAAAGAAGAGATTGTTGTAAAAAAAAAAAAAATCACATTTTTACTTGCCGTGGTTCCAGTTCTCTGCCAGTTTGTAAGAATTTATGGACAGATATGTAAATCATAACAAGACTTTCAATAAACATTTATTTTAGAGCCTCCTGCTTTGTAGTTTCTGAAATATTTTAGTCAAAGTTAAACAAAAGGCAGCTAAGAAACTGAGTATCCCAGGTAAGTATTAAAAAGTTAGGATTAAAGATTGAACATCCACTCTTTATTTTAAAAAAATAAAGAATTTTCTCGTGTAAAAACAGAATGCTTTTTCAGTTGTGTCTAATTTGTCAAATAGCTGATGCTCTTGTACAAGCAAAACAAATACATAGTAAGAATGAAGTTGCTGTGGTGTTTTTTTGTTGTGGAACAAGTTTAAATCAAAGTTTTTCAAAGATTAGTATGATAAAAAATTAATTTATATGATTAAAATCAAATATGACATTGCTTTCTTAAATTAAAATTAGTGGCTGTTAATACAAATATATTTGATGCCTTGCCCAACCCCATCCAAAATTTACAACCACTAACTAACCAAATGAAAGTCATTCTGCAAAAATAAACTTTAAAAAATTAAACAAAATAGCAAAAATATGAAACAGATTTTAGACAACTTATCAGAAACGTTAAGAACTCAGTAATAAATCTTATGTTAATCATTACATATTGTTTATACGGATGAGTCATGCTTTTCTCAATCTTCAGATGCATTCAATAAATCAAGATATTATTGAAAAGTCAATTTATTTCAGTAACATTATCATGAAGTGAATCACATTAGAGATTAGAGATTAATTGGAGAAAAACTACAGTTTTAACACCTTTATGTCTCTTAATCACAATGTTTTTCTGCAGCTAATGGAAGCACAACAATTAAAATTAGAATATTATAAAAAAAAAAACAGGAGTGTGAGCTTAATGAAAAGCATGTTTAATACCTAGTTAAAGATCTTTTATTTTCAAACAACTGTTGGGGATGTATCTTCTAATCTATTTAATTGCAAGTGGGTTAAATGCAAAGAAATTCTTCAAACTGTTTTTTATTTTCCCCCACAAATAGAATTGTTTCATATTTCTCTAAATATGTTTAAAAGGATATCTGTTCAGGTTAGAATAAATCAGTTGAGATCTGACCAGTCTGTGTATGATTTTGAGACTGAAATTGCAAACATAAATTTGGTAAAGATTCTTAGAAAAAAAAAAAAAAAAAAAAAAAACTGATCTTAAGAAGAAAATCAGCTGTATTTTCTGGCAGTGCTTACACTTTGCACTCCTCAGGGGGAGCGCCCTGCCTCAATTTCTTAACATGCAAATGCCGCTAACACCCCCACCCAATGTGCCATGCTGCCCAAGGCAAAAAGCCATATATCCCATATCAAAAACAACTACTTATTAAAATGTTATCATAGTATTATTGTTCAAATGTAATCTGAAAGCCATGCCTGACTTCATTTTTGAATATGTGTGTGTAAAACAAATGACATCTGATCAGGAAACAATGATCAGATGTCATTGTTTCATGATGACATCTGATCATTGATACTTGAATGATCAATGATTAGATACTTGAAAACTATGAGGGTGAAAAAGGGTCATTTAAATCGATGTGTATGTGATATTCAGGCAGAAGAAAACCTATTAGAGAGCGATTATTCACAAAGTGTTATCTATGGATAAGATGTTTGACAGTTTTGGTTTTAGGTCAAAGTTTTACTTCTCTTAACATAATTAGGAACATGTACAGTATGTTCATGAAAAAATCACTTAATGTATACATGACACTGAAGTGCATCTGCTCATGCTGGCCTTTTCAAGCGACTTTGTTTGCTATAAGGTTATTTCACACAAAAAGTTATAAAGCTGCAGACAGGATTAAGGGCTTAATGCTCAATAAAACATTAACTCAGCAAGACTGAATAGTTTTCTATTTTTCCCTCCCCACAGATAAAGAAGTGTTGAAAGTACAGTAACCGATGGTGTGGGAGATGGAAGCCAATGCAGCAAAGTGACTGTGAGAGTGATTTATCCACCTTTGACATGTAGTGTCACTATCATCAATCACAGGGTTTTAATTAGTGATGGCTCCCTTTTGTGGCTGAGAAATGTGCATGTAATTCAATTTGGGACCTACTGCTGGTTTGAGAACCCCACACTGAGATTCACTTAAAGTTTATACACTATTAGAGTGCTACCTATTGACAGGCCACTCGATTCTTTGCATGACATGAAAGAACAGCAATGCAGTTAGGAACATCCTGCTTCTATCTTGATTGAACTTATAACATAAACCTAAGATTTTCTATATGAATGAATGTAATTTCAAACTTCATTCTGAAAAGAAATGTAAAAAGCATTTCTTCTCAGAATGAAGAAAATTTTAAAAGTCTTATTTTATTAGTATGTTTAGGATGCAGAATGGTATAGTTGCACAACATACATTTAAAGAGTGATGCTTTCCCTGAAAGAGATCTCATTTTAGTTCATATCCACAATTAAAGCAGTTCATGCCCTCTTTGACATGTTCAACAAGTTCTCCTTTAGACCCTGAACTCATCAGAGCACAGTCTCCCAACTTAGAGGGAAAATACTGGAAGGTATGGATTGACCCATTGTTGGTGTGAAACATCCCATGCCAAAATGTGTCACTTTGGACCCAAACAAGTGAAACCACAATGGTTGAACTTGGCAAAGAAGCAAAAAGACTGGTCCTTTAAAACTTCATATTTTAAAGACACAAGCAACATTGCACTGTGACATCAGAGAGGCACTGTGACATCACAGAGGCGCTGTGATATCACAGAGGCACTGTGATATCACAAAGGGACTGTGACATCACAGAGGGAATGTGACATCACAGAGGCGCTGTGATATCACATAGGCACTGTGATATCACAAAGGGACTGTGACATCACAGAGGCGCTGTGGCATCACAGAGGAACTGTGATATCACAGAGGCGCTGTGACATCACAGAGGCGCTGTGACATCACAGAGGCACTGTGATATCACAGAGGCACTGTGACATCATAGAGGCACTGTGATATCACAGAGGCAGTGTGACATCATAGAGGCACTGTGAAATCACAGAGGCATTGTGAAATCACAGGACTGTGACATCACAGAGGGACTGCGACATCAGAGTCACTCACTCTTATATCACAGCGCCTCTTGTAAGATCTTGGTTTAACTCAGAATGCTATATAGCATGGAACAAAAAGGGAAATCTTAAATTAAATATGATTTTCCTCTGATTTACACTTCGGTCGGGATCTTAGCAGATTACAAGTGATGCAAATAAATTAAGACAATAAGAGCTTTGAGAGTCAAGGATGTCCATAGAGATGTTAAAATATTAACAGCAGTTATTAGAAAACACTTGAAACTATTTTATCTGCCACATAGTAATGTGTGTCAGTGTAATCATGTTTATTTCACAGCAGTCATCCACTTCATTGTCAAATAAAAGGCTTCTTTAACATCTGAAGTATTACTTTGTGTTGTGAAGTTGACCTCAACAATGCTACACCAAAAAGAAAAAAATATTATAAACTACAACTCTTTCTTGTTTTCAATAGATTAAATGTTATGCCATGACAGTGAAGTGAAAACAAATGCATAGAACAAAGAAAAGACAAACATAAATATGTGATTGAATTGAGTTAGTAATTTTGCTAAAAGACTACATTTTTATTAAATGACCATCTTAATTAATTTATAATTAATATAAATATAATCTTTTCAAGTTTCCAGTCTATAGTGAAGTTTTTTTCTGTTACTTCTGCATATATAATATACAAACATTTTAGTATGAAATTAAAATACTTGAATATACTAACATGACAAACAGCTTAATTTCAAGGGTCAAAACGAGATTAACTTGAGTTATCAAGGCAAAATGTGAAAAAATATGAAAATTCTAGTTAATAGATCCACATATCTGTATGCTACTGCTGTCAGTCTTTTATATTCTTAAGGTCTTTTGAGTTTTTTCTTGCTACACCACCTATAGCGCTGTGTCCAAATACATGTTTACAGGCGTCTTGGACTGTCTGGATCTGAAAATTTAAGTTTCTACACAGAGTATGGCCAAGTGGTCAAAACAAGATTGACTGAATTGCTTGGAAAAAAGGGCAGACACCCTGCTGATGGAGGGCTTCGAGCTTTCCAAGTAACCATCATATTGAGGTGAGTGAATCATGACCATCATCTGTGTAGACTGAGTGTCAGATATTTAACTGTTATAACTTTGTTTGATTTTGAAACTCCGAGACACATATACAATTATGTGACATTATTGTCAAACACATTTGTTAAATAATTCGTACTGAAACATTTTTAGGAAGAGGTGTATTCAGACTCTAGTATTTGGAATTGTTGCTCACTTGGAGTGACTTTACTGCTTTTCTTTTCTTTTTATTTCTTTTATTTCTTTTATAGATTAGGTAAAAAAAAAAAAAGAAAGTACCTCAACATGCAAAATACAATCAGATTATTTACTTTTATTATCAGGTCAATCCCTTGTAATGTCAGCCCTAAGGTGTTGCTGATCCCACAACCTGATTGTGTCTGTCCCTGTTGAAATTTTCAAATTTAATGTTGTTTTTGTTCATGGGAAGAATCAGCTCCTTTACCAATCAGTTTCTTTGATTCCTGTTTTCTGTTTAACTTTTAAAGGTGTTGATTGCATTCTGCTTCTCCCTCTCCACTCTGTGGATTGCCTCTAACAGGTACCAAATCAGTGTCCCAATTCAATGTGAGCTCATGCACCTCACAATCAAGCTGTCATTTAGTCTACGAAAATTTGGCCACACCATTAACTGATGTGCAGAGAAGACAGCATTCCAGAGTGCTTTCTGTGATTTTTTTTTTTTTTTTTTTTTTGAGTGTGTGCATGCGTGTGTGGAATTCACACACACACCCTTTTGCTGATTGACCCCAATCAGTCAGGAAATGCCAGCATCACTTTTTCCCAAAGTATGGATAACCTGATGACTGATTGGGTTGGAAGACATAGAATTTGAACATTGCATAAATATTTATAATACCCCGATGCCTTAAAAAAAACACATGTATTTACAATGTGAAAAGGAATTAATTTAATTAGCAGATTTCTATCAATATTTACAAGGTTCAAGCGCACTATTTTGCTGTTAATATTGTGGATGGCAACTTCATTTAAACACATCACATGTATTTGCTTGCAATTCTGGGTGCAGAACAGGTCTGACTAAGAGAGCACCACTGACGCCACCCTTATGCCGTGCTGTCTGAGTCCAAAACAGGTTAAAACATCCCACCTCAACAGCTCCAGGCTTTTCCCAAGCAATAAACATATTTTAACACGATTGCAAAATTAATGCATCTTAATGCATTTTACAGATGGCGCAAAATCTGCATGTTTAATCACACATAGTGTTTCATTAAAATATTTGTGTCATGTTACAAATGTTTTTGGGTAACTAAGTCAGTGACAATGTCCACAGGCAATGAGAGGCAGGTACTTCCTATATCCTGTGGTTGATGGTGAGGGTGCCTCACCTGGGCTGTAATCACCTGAAGACTGATCACAAAGACTGAGAGTGAAGAGAATTCCGTCTGTCCGACTTCAAACGCAGGAGGACAGTAAATCACACAGGTAGACGACACTGGGCGGCCCACCGATCACTGGACTTCACTGCTTCTGCCCTGGGGGACACAGGAAACAAGTATTCAAACAATGTTACCTGACAACATGACAGACCCATTTCAGCAACAAAATGTTTTACGTGTCTGCCAGGGTGAGAATAGGTGCCTTAAACACAGTGGGAGTCACATTCTAATACTAAAGTTATCATGTGCTGCTTACTGTGGAACTTGCTGCGGACTAAGCATTTTAATGTAGAATGCGAAGCAGAGTCTTCTGCACTCTATTCTTTGGAATCTGGAGAGACATAACACTATGTACACTGTTTTTGACACAAGGCTTAGAGTAGTGCAGGTTACCCTAAGCTCTGTGTACTTATAGTATGCTGCTGTAGGAATAGGATGTTTTTCCTCACTCACCTGTGTGCTTATATTTGCACACTATTTCTATTTTTTGCTGCCATTAAGTTTGTTTTCTTTCTCTTTTTTATTTCAATAGAAAAATCACCGGGTCCAGTAATTCTGTATTTACCTGTCATACAGAGTCCTTAATGAGGTTATTTATGCATACTCTTTATGTGTCTGTCCAATAGAAACATATTCTATCTCAAAAGTTATGCATTTAGCTGTGTCTCTTTCCTAGATGGAGATAATGCTGTTATTTTCTGTTTGCTGTACTTCATTATCATTACCATAAAAGTACTCACAATTCCATTTCTTATAGGAACAGTTGACAGACCTGTTGCTGTCTGTAACTAGTTTTCTTCCCCAACCTATTAGTATTCCTTGTTATGTTGAGTTGAGTCACTTTCATTGACAACCAACTGACTTAACTTCTTTATATTTCTTTCTAATAGGAAGTACTGTTAGCTCAGTGGTTGTGTTAAGCTGTCTCTTTTCTGAATAGTGCATTGAAATAGCAAATGCTGACATTACTTTTGTGTGCCTCGTAAGGGTCTGTGTATTTTCCTCTCCCAAAGAGTGTCAACATGGTTCGGCACTTCTTTACCTCTGTTTCTTTCCAAGGTGGAACCACTGACAGAGCTGTTGATGTCCTTTACTGTATTTCCTTTCTCATGAAATATACTCTTGACTCTCTTTTTCTGCATTCACTTTTCTATTTCCCAGACAGAGCCATTGTCTGAGCTATCACCAACTTTAACTTTGTGTAAGTATGCCTGGATTGGAGTAACTGGTATAATTTGAAATGAATTATATACTCTAATTTTCAATGTAACTGGACATGAATTGGTTCTGATTATCTTGCAAAGTGTATTGTCCTAGTGTTTCTTACACATTCACAATAAGAATGAATTGAATCTTTTAACTATATCATTCCAACAGTATCATTAGCTCAGTTTGAGTTGATAAAATCCACATTAAACCAGTTTCTAAGAAGCTCACAAACAGTATTTAAAAATAAAATTTGCAACTACTTTCATAACAGATTGCAAGATTTTCAATATCTATACGATAAAATTTAGAAGATTGAGTTTAGCATTTCCATTATTGATATATAAAACTAAATTTGAATGCTGACCTTTTCAGTCTGGCTAGTTTGTATGCAGAAAAAAAAAACAATTCATGTACTATCGATGTCATACTTAAAGTAAAGCAAACGCATTTGCTTTGAACTTTGGGAAACACACAAGTTGACAAAAACAATGAAATACTCCGATGGTGCACAACAACTTTGCATGAATTTCATTAGTGAATTAAAAAAAAATCAAGATAAGAGGTGCATAAGCATATTGGTTAGATGTCCGACTCTTGAGAAATCTCATCTCTGTGTATATTATGTCAGGGCAAAATGAATCAGGAGCTCAACACCAAGGTCAGTGTGATATTTCAAGGCTTCTACTTTACATGCCTGCATAGCAAATGAAGGCCTTCAATCAAGTAAGATTGGGTGGATGGACAGTAGGTGCACCAACACCTTGTGGTAAGAGCAATGACAAAGGAGTAAATTCATCAAATAGCTGAAAAAAATAGAAAGTACAAAGAATGAGGAAAAAATACTGTTTCCAAGTAAACTAAAATTTATGCTGAAAAGTTAAATAAGGCTTATGGGATTTTAAATGAATGTGAAGTTAGAAATTGAAGCATTGTTTTGAAGTACAGTAATACATTCCCTATAAATATTTAAAAAAATGCTAAATCCTGTATGAAACAAGCTTTTCTATATATTTTTACAAGAGCATTTTTATATCATATATGTTTAAATCCCTGATATTCCATGTCATCGAAGTCAATTTTAGATATATCTTGGATATTAATAACATTGAGCCGATCCATCTTAGAGGAATACTTTTTCTAAATATAACTCACAAACCTGGTGTTGCACTGCTTTAAGATTCAATATATTATCTTATGTGCAAAGGCTACCGAAGCTGGAGATTTTTTTTTTTTCATCGCAGAGTGTGTTGGACAAATTAAAAGCCCAGCCAGTCAGTAAAAGACCAATTCATAAAGGTGAAAAAGTGAGGCAGCGGCTGTGACAGGGAGGACCAGTGAAAAATCTCTGCTGACCCTCTCATCCCTCTGCTCATCTATCTCTCACTACTGTCCACTGATACATTTCCCCTCGTTGATTTATGGGAGAAAAAAAATGTCACGGTGGAATGGGCTTTTGATAAAATTGTTGGAGAGATTCTGGGCAATAAATCCCGCTCTTTACATCCAGGTTGCGGCTACTTTCACATTCTCAAGTCATCAATAAGCGTCGGCCAAACATGACAGCTAATCAATAACTTTACAATATTCCGGGCAGTTTGGGAAAACAGTAACATTTATATTTAACCGAAAGCCACTAGGTCACACCTTTTTGTGCTACACAAACAGCAAAAACGGGGAGCTTGACTGTAACTGTAGCTGAAAATATGTCATGTCATGTTTGCATTGCCAGCTGGAAAGGAAATGTTGTCTTTCACAATAACTTAAAGATTTTTTTCAGCCACAAAACCAAACTCATAAATATTTTCTTTACTTTTCTTTAATATTGAAATTGTGGACAGAAGCAACCCACTGTCTTAAATTTTACCCTTAGTCTTTCAAAAATTGTCTCCGCTACCTGGAAGGGAAAACAATCCAATAAAAAGAGAGTAACAAGTTCCGTAATCCATAATCCCTCATCAGTCATGATGGAGTGTTTCTGACAGGAACTCTTCAGTCAGCCGAGTGGCGCCAGGAGGATGAGTGATTCAGCAAACCTGCCCAGTGTTGTCTCTCTGGTCTTTCAATCTTTTATGATGTAGCTAGGAGAAAAACAATGAGCCCGTTGCTCAGTACAGGTGTTTCTCAGAGGAGACGACTTGTAAAAACAGGTAGCTTTCCATTGAGACGTGAAGTGACTCACATAAAAGGCCTCTGCTGCTGTAATAACTCACAACTTTGTTCTGGCAGTCTGCCCAAAGCCACTGAAATCACTGCAGTGTTTAATTTCCACAACAGGATAGAATTTATATGTAAAAAAAATTCCCTGTGTAAGAAAAGGCATCTCAGAGTTTGCAGGTATTGGTGTTATTTGCTTACACTGCTGTGCTGATGACTTGTAAACTGTACTCCAGGGTTCTGGTGTACAGCTTACAAAAGAGATTGGTGATGTACTTTTAACAATATTTTGTGAAAACTTTTGCTCAAGTCAAGAGTGTCATTTGTGTACAATACTACTGTCCGTGTATGTTCTTTTTATTATTAGTTTCATTCCTAAGTGGTCTTTATGCCAAAAAAAAAAAAAAGATGAGCAGGTTAAAAGTGTAACTGATCTCAAGCAGTGCTTTAGAATGTTTGTCTCTCATAGAACAATCCAGTACAAATTTGGTAAGTCTAAGTGTTTAACTTTTAAATGCAGGAGGATCAATTGTTTTCTTATCTAATCCTAAACAGTGAAATTGTCCTTTATTCATAAAACCTACTCCATTGTATTGTATGCTGGATTAGAAACCCTGTTTGCTCTAACGTTCACCCCAAGGGTCAATGTAGTTTTTCATGTGCGGCCCAGAATTTTGTGAACACTTAAGTTGTGCATGAAGGGACAATAACTAAGTCGGTCAGAGGGTGGCGCCAGATACAGCAAATTACAGAAATGTAGTGTTTGATTAGGAGCAGAAGAAGAAAATCATCAAGGACGCTTGAACTAGAGGTACCAGAGATCTTTTATTTCCCCTGTTTGGATAACATACTTCTCATCACAACAAGGATGTCAATACTGTATTAATTTGTCATGTGAGAAATTAATTTATTCTTTCTTTTCTGTTCATTTCTTCTACTCTTCTTCCAAGCAGTGTATAAACCAATGCATTATTATCCACAATGAGGCTTTACTGAAAACTCTTACTTCTGAATGGAACATAGTTGTTCCATTCTGCTTACCTAAAAATAGTTGGAATAGAGAAGGTGCGAAAGCTGCCTTCAATGACGTTAGCAGCCCAATGTTAGTTAGTTGTAGCATTTTCAACATTATGTCCAAACATTACTTCCAAATGCTGAACGTCAGTGCAATGAGTAGCTTGTGACATGACTTTCAATACAGAGTCTCAAGCATAATTTCAACTCATTGTAAAACTAAAAGCAGATATCTTATAATATCCCAAACCTAAGAAGAAGATATTGCAGGCATACAGCATCTTATTAATGCCTGGTCAGATACGCCTTATTTTGAAAAAAAATATTGTAGCATGTTATTATCACCATATATATCACCACAAAACTTGTATTGAGGTATACCAATGATTTAAATAAATACATTTTAGAACAGCTAAGAGCTACCTTTACATTGTCCTTACATTACTCTGGGCTTTAAAGGACAGCCCAGAGAACAAATATTCACAAATTGCACAGGGCCACACAGCGACTGAGATTGTTATCTTACAATATTTTGGAGAAATTCAGGGGAAAAGATTTACAGGTTGTAAACCAAAGAGGAGAGGTTTAGGCTTTTATGATGGGCAAAGCTGACAACAACTTAAGAAATAGTTACTAGCTAGATCTGAATTAGAGAGTTTGACTGACAACACTGCAATTGTTGACAATTTAGCAAGTTTAAATTTTCAAGCTTAACCCTCTTGCCTTGTGTTTCTCACTTTGTTAAGAAACATAAAGACATTTTAGCATTTGGACTTTCAACATGCAACATAATAATGTGACTCATTGCCGGCCATAAGTCACTACCAAGTCATTCAGGTTGACTAATCAGGATGTATTGTTTGAAGTCCCTAATCTACGGGAGCTTTAAGTTTGCCATTTACTTAAAGCTACAAGTACAAGCTCAGGCCTCTTCATCTCCAGTCCATAGTGTTTTGTGATTTCATTCTGTCACCATTTCCTAACTTTGCATGTTTAGAAGTTTGTATCCAAAGTCATGTATTCTTTTCTGTAAAGTATGCAACTGTGGCTTACTGATTCAGTAAAATAACATATACCTATTTGTAATGAAACAGACCACATCTTAAATACATGAACCTAATGGTCTGCCATTTGTGAAGCCTTATCCGTCCATTAAACATTATCTTGGTTGCTCACTACTTTGGGTTGATTAGGGGCCATAATCTTTGATATTTCATACGAAAAAACTGGTCCAACCAAGAATCATCACCCATGTAAAAAGGGTATAAAATGAATTTAACTATAATAATATATAACTACATTAAAGGATTCCTATGATGCATTTTTATTTTTGCCTATCTCCATAATTCATTAAACATTCCAGGTGAAAATAAACTGATATTACTTGAGCATACAAAGGTTAGCTTAAACGTACAATATGTATGTATGATGAGTCAAAAGAAGGAATGGGGTTCAAATGAGCAAAGGGATACATTTTCAGGGAGTGCTATGGACTCAAAAGAATTATCAGTTAAGAATGCCATTTGGCTTCCTTTATTTACTTTATTTTTTATTGTAAAACATGTTATTATTTTTATCTAATTTTTTTTTTGTAGAGCACCTTATGCTTTTTTAAAACTAAGATCTATTTAATTATTTGTTTGCAATGTAGTCAATTGTGGCACGAGAGATAAACCTCAGACTGACAAGGAGACAATCACTGGGCCACTTATGAGAACACGTCCTGAAGGATCTCTGCACTCGCACAAAAGGTCGAGAAATGCTGGAAGATGAACTTAAAGTGCTTCAGAGACAAGGCTGTCACCAGAGATGTGAAAGGAGGAAACAAAAGGCAAACAGAGACTGAGAGGCCGACTTTGTCTTTCAGATTAAAACCCGAGCAACAACCAGCAACAAAGACATTTCTGACAGGAGGAGGAAATGAAATGTTTACAGTAGAGGGGGACTGATAAGTGAGGCCGCACAAGACATTGGAGGGGGACTTGTTTGGATTGTCTGTTTTGCTTCAGATTGGGAGTGGTCATTCTTAAAACAGGTGTCACTTCGGGGGCATTGAGAAATGGCAAGTGGCGCACTCCCCCATTTTATTTAGGCGATTTGTATGTCAACCAACCCCCCCAACACTTTCTATTCACCTCAGTGTTCACATCCCCCACATTTGTTTTGTCTTTAGAGAGAAACTGAAATACTGAGAGAGCATGTTAGTGATTATTTTCACATTTACACTGGAGTGGTTTAGCTGCAGTCACAGAGGATGCTTCTATTATGCCAACTTGAGAGACTAGGAGGACTTTTGAATTATTTACATCGGTTGTCAGAGCCTGGTGTGATTTCAAAGAACATGCACCCCCAGGCCAATTACACTACACATGTTAGCTAGAGGGAGATGAGACATTTTCTCTGTGAAAGGCTATTTTTTTCTGATCCTTCCAGGAAGAAAAACATCATGTTAATTTAATGTTTTCAGGCCAAAATGATAAACCATTTTCAAAAAAGAAAAAAAAAAAGGTTGTTCTAGTCTGCGTAATCACAGCGCAGAGGAGCAGAGGGCACATGTCCCCTGTGCCTCGTTCCAGGGCTAATCTTTCATTTCATAGGCCATCTCTTCATATCAAACAACACAAATGGCTCAATTTGCATGACAGGATTTGTAACATGGCAAATCAGGTGTCAGACTCGATTAAACATTACACCGGCGCACTATCATAATCAGCTGTCTAATGAGTGTGAGAGGCTTGGATGGATCAGGGAGAAGGGCTTCTCCACGCTGCCCAGCGGGGGGCTAGTGGCTAAGGGATTAAATTTAGAGATGTGGTCCCTCCTGATGTGTTGAGGGTAGAGCTGTGTTGTGCTGTCAAGGCACAGAGGACACTGACCACACACACATGTCCGTTTGGGAGAGCCTCTGTTAGGATGAAACACACAAGACAGCCATGGAACAACATTTGAGGACCGCTTTTACTCCTGTGGGTCTTGAGCTTTGAATACTAATGCTCTGTTTGTTACAGAGCAGACCACACTGTGGAAAGAATCATTAGGATGTAGCAGACACCCTGAGTGATTATTAGTCTTACAACACAGGTTGAGCCATATTATTGAGCACCCTCCTCCTTGCTATCATCTTTAACCCTTTTCTTCAGAGTTTACAGGTTGCCACCCACATCTTCCAGCACATATTGTTTGCTGCAGAATTTACTCTGATGCTAATTCAGCTACCAGCCGTGTAGATGTGCTTCATGCGCTGCAGAGACTTCCCTGTAAGCATCAATGCACCCCCCTCCTTCTCTCCTTCCCCACCCACTGCCCTGCTCCCCATTCGGGATGACCCGGGTGCTGTTCCGAGGGTTCCTCACACCCCAGAAGCTGTCAGCGGCCTCCTTCCTTCCCATGAGCGGAACACACAATAGAGAAAGGGCTCCGGCTGAGAGGTTCAGTAGCCATTAACCCCTACCAGCTGTTCCTGCCGAGGGTATTCTGTGCCACAATGTGTGCCCCCCGAGGGGGCCCTCACGTCCACTAATCTAGCCATTGTTGGCGAGGAATGCTGACAGAAGAAAAGAAATTTTTCTTGTGTCCATGCAAGCGTGTGTATCCATGTGTGAGAGCCGAGAAACGTAGGGCTAATTTCTATAGTTGCCTGTGACGAAGGGGGACCATGAAGAATACCCTATTTAGCTGCATGACAAAATTCTGCTGCTTCAAATTGCAAAAAATAACAATAGCATTTGTTTTCTAGTGGACTTCTTCTCACTGTCCATGACTCCGAATACAAACAGACCAAAACAGTTTCATGTCGGGTGACCAAAAACTTAAGGTAACTTTATATTTTAATGCATGGCCACACAAACAGTAGGAAGCATCAACAATTTCCAAAGCCAAAGAAATCCGAGGAAAATTATTCAATTTTGGTTCCTTGGATTGAGAATATATTAACAATTAGTCCATTTCAATTAACATGGAAATTAAAACAGTATTTTCCAGTCAATTTAACCGGGTGCAGCCATTAGTGTTTTCTTTGCCTGCACATCAGAAGCATTAGGGGCTTCTGGTGTGCTAAACATGTTTGCTATTCCAGTCTATCAACATGAAAAATAGAGAGAATCATTCCTGCTGAAAAATATAAAAGCAGTTTTCATATTCAAGTAAATTTAGCAGTCTACTTTTTAGGTAATGTGAACGTCAAGTACAAACACAACAAAATATCTAATTGAAAAAAGCTGCCATGGAAAAATGAGAATTGTTGATCACTTATTTAGATGTATTTTTTCATTAAACAGTGATAAATGAAAACTGGGGGAACAGTTTGCACACATTTAATCTGGTTGGATTTTAAGGACTATATGTAAGTGGTAACTTTAATAGCAAAAAGAAACCTAAATGAATTATTAAAATGTACTCTGACATCAAAATATTGTTATCCCAAACTGATTTCATTCCAGTACATAATTTTACCTATGGATTCAATTTCTTTGAATCTAACAATTTTCTTTAATTCAAATTATTGAAAAACAAGGCAATTTTTTCCAATGAACAAATGTTTTGTTAATCAAATAAAGCATGAAAATTTGGCACAGTTTATTGGCACCAGAATTATAAGAAATGTTACAAACGTGACGATTCTCAGTCCAGAATAACCCCTCTAAACACACATCACAATTCTTCAAGTATGCATGCATTTTCAACTTTAGCAGTAGTATTAAATAATTAAAGCTTGACAAAAACATAAACTCTCTCCAAACAGAAACTGTATCAAACAGAACTTGCATAAGTTTCTAAATATTTTTTAATACTTCAACATCTATGAAACGGTCCAGTTTGGTACATTTAATGCTTCTTTCAGACCATTGTAACACAAATTGAATGAATGATGAGAAAAGTCAAGCTTACATTAAAAACTTTACAACTCAATAACTTACAGTTAGCTTACTTAGAAATTGTTAGTCACACATGCTTTTGCTCTTAAGTTGAAAACAGTTTTTACACGGTAACCCATACAATATGCCATTACTATAATTGTCAAGGTATTTTAGTTAAAATCTGTGTTTTACCAACTGGACCTTTTTTTAAATTAGCACTCTGCTGAAGAAGCTAATGGATAAGTCAACAAGAATGTTTTAAATTTAACTGGGGGCTGGTCATTCACTACTTTGTGCCTTTGTGTTTCTGCACCCAACTATTTCAAGAACAAATTTCTACCCAGCAGCAGGAAAACATATCGGATTTGATACCCAATGATTTAAGGTGATTTCTTAATATTGTACTCACAGACTACTCTTAGGAAATAGCTATATGACTCTAATAAATTAGAATAACGGTTGAGTTACCCAACATCATAAGCTGGCCTCACTTCTAATCACATGTATGATTTTTTACCAAAACAAAGAATTGATTCTTCTCATAATTTAACCCGTCTGGAAAATAACATTACATCTTCAGTTTTTTTGTTTCGTTGCTAGACCCATCTTTCTTTGGTTCCAGTAATACAATTTCGGTGAAAATGTTTTAAAAAAGCATGCAATTTTAATTAAATTGTGCAAACTTATGCTTAGGATGCTTTCGTATATTTTTACTGCATTTTCCGAACAGTGAAATTCTTGAAGATACAAGATTTCTGTCAGACAGTGATGACTTGCAAACTTGTCTTGTTGATTTTGATGGAAGTCATTTTAAGACCAATATCTAATTCCTTCATGCTGTCCGTGTAAGTTTATAAGATAGATTGTCAGATTGTTATTCACTCCCTACTGTGTAAAGTCAATAGATGTGATACCAGCACTGTTGACAGGAACAGGAAGCAGAACTCCATAGCTGTCGGCAGCCTGTGGGATGCAACGTTTGCATGAGGTAAAGTAAACACAACAACACCCAAAGGCAGGAGGAGGGACGTTTTAAAAAGAAGGTCTGTTAGGTACGTTTAAAAGAGAGTAGGTATTTTTCTTTGCCTGCACTCTGTTCCACAGTTTGCACTGTGTTGTGACAGCCGGGGAATCCGCGTCAGTCAATTATACGTCCCAACAGACTTTTGTGCTAATGAGTTGGTCCAGCTATCGGCAGACTTCCCCTGTCCTCCAGAAAAGATCACTTTCATTGCTTGCAGAACTAATTCAGAGCACAAAAGTGGGAGCTTCACCATTGCAGCCTTTTTTACTGCTCCTTTTGTGGGGGCTTTAGAAGTGCGCTGAAGAGAGGGCCCAGCGCTCAGGCCTCTTCATCTCCAGTCCATTGCCTGTCATTAACATACATATCCATATGAAAAGTGTGGTAAGGCAGGAACAGCTGTCCAGTAAAGAGGCAGTGATTCCCTCTCCCAAAATGCTGACAGAAGCCTTTAGCCTTCCTTGGGCAATAATAAACTAAACCATTTAAACAGTCATTCAGACAGTGAGAAAGAGTTTGGGCCCTTAGTGGTTCATTCAGAGGCAGCAGTGGCTCTCTCTGGCCTACAACAAATTCAGCAAACCTTAGAGAATAATTGGAGGAAATTAATAAATGCAAATAGGCTGACAGCAGATAAAAAAATGCTTTTAAAGATGGGTTGATGCTTATAAGTTCTGGATAAAAAACAAAAATTTATGTGAAACTGTTGCAGGTTCAGTGGCTTCTGTTTGCTGTGCTGTGAGCGGCTGAGTACTGATATAAAAATGGTGCATTTGTTTGCAGAGGGAGCTTTGTGTTGAGGGCTTTTCACCCTGGGTAAAGTGACTTGGTCTGAAGGCGGTCTTAAAGAGCGAACTGAGCAATCCTCCTGTTTAAAGTCGAGCAGTGGGTATGGAGACAGAGGTTAAGTGGCTTGCCCCAGGTCACATGCGAAGTCATTTACTTAAGGTGGATTTTTTCATCTAAACCCTCATCCACTTAGACAAGGAGGTTTTTCAACATTTGCTTGGTCCCTTTACTGAATTATTTTTATGGTGTGCTATATTTAAAATTATTTTTTTTATTATATTAGTTTATCGTTTTCTCTTCTCCTTAAAATATCTCAAAATTATTCTTGACAGTTCAAATATATCCTGATGTTTAGGACATTTAGAATATGATTCAAGCTGGGAAAAAAAATTACACATTGAAAAAAAAACCAGCCAAATATGAAGACAATAAGATGGAAAAGAAACTTAATGAAAAATAATTCATGGTTTTACTACATATTCTTATTTAGCTGGTGAATTCTGGTTTTGATAAAACTGTATTATGAAAGCCATTAAATCTTTTTATGTTTTATCAGATTTCCCCATAAGTTTTTGTCTTCCAAAGTAAAATGTAGAAATTATTTCCCAAACAAAATATATGCTTCAAAATTTGTGTTCGACTGTGCTTGCAGAATTTGTTTAATTATGTTTTTTTTTTTTTTTTTTTTTTTTTATAACTAATCAAAAATGACTTTCACTGAGTGTTGGTGGGCTTTGGGGACCTTTTTTTTGCAATTTGCATCCTTCCACCGAGTGATTTTCTATGCTTGAGGTGCTTCGTCCTCTGCTGAAGAAAGTTAAGGAAGAAGCCAAATCTAATGAATAAGAAAGGCCTTTCGGTTAAAAGGGATCTGGTTTGTCTCTTCATGGATTGCTTTTTATTCAGCTTTAGAAAGAGGAGGAATCCTGACTGATAAATCTCCTCCCTTGCCCCCCTGGTGCCTGTGACCCCAGAGTCATCACGTACAATGCATTGCACGTTAGGTTTCCAAATCTGCAATAGGAAAATAGAAGAAGCAAATTTGTGTCCAATGAGGGAGCCTCAACGCCCTTTTGCTGCGACAATTATTCAGAGGCTGCGTGCCTCCCTTACTACGCCACCTCCCGCGTGTGGATCAGCACCATCCGAGGACTATACAGTAATGGCACTTGTTGCAAGTGCTTAAAGCCATCAGACGTGATTTTTCTTCTGGAATAGCAACCAACACCTCGGGCCTTTACCTATAACACTCGCCTTTATTGCCTATCCTTTATTTATCACAGTTCCGTTGTTTGTTGTCTCTGTAAACTCCCACTATTCATTAAAAAAAGGAAAAGGGGGTAGGGAGCAGAGAAAAGCGGAGCGACAGAGTATGAAGAAGCAGATCCAGCCGGGGGCTGTTGTGAGGGAGCAGGGGGTAAAGGGGAGGGATTAGGATGACTTCTTGAACACATTTTCTCCCTTTTGCTGCAATTAAACAAAGTAGGCCTGTGATTAGTGCAGCGCGGGGAGCAAAGAAAAAGACACCCTTGAATCCCAATGGAGGGACCTGACTGAGCATTATTTTGTGACAATGCCTGAGTTTATTGCTGAAACCTGCTTACTCTCCTGCATGGCAAACCATGGGAACTCCAGTGAGGTGGAAACTTCTTCTCCTTTTCTTTTCCCGCTCTCTGTCCCCCCCCCCACCTCCGATCATGGAAGCCCTCTAGGAGCTCACAGTATGGCTGACGCCACACAGCTCCCCCCTAGTAACTGAGATGTTTAGGATAAGCTCTGCCCAGGTTTTGTGCATGAGCTCACACTTGTCTGCTGTTGTTCGTACACAGTTAATGATGAGCTTCCTCTGTTTTTTCCACACCCCTTCCCTCTCTCCTGTCCTCCTCTTCCTCCACCTCCTCTCTCTGCTCCTTTTCTTCTTTCTTATTTGAGGCTAAGCGGCTGTTTAAGTGGAGTGCCTCCTCCCTCTGGCTCTTGGGAATGCTCTCAAGGGGCCCTTGCCTGGCACTGTGTGCATGACACATAATGAAAACAATTTTACGCTGCAGAGGGAAGTATGAGGCAATTACGGATGTGACAGCCACCTGCAGATTTACCCCCCTGCAGGCTCCAACTGCACTCTCCCAACCACCACAGCATTGCTACAACCACTGCACAGTGTCACCGCACTGGTACACCCTCCTCTTCCCCCACTGCTTCATGAATATGTGATGGCTTGATGATGTTGTGAATGGTTGGGGCAGGTGAGGAGGGGCTGAGAGAGAAACTGGGGCTGTAATAAGTTGCCCAGCTGGAGATGGTGTTGCGGCTCTGTCGCCCTGTGGCAGTCCATAGAGGCATCTCTCCACAAGCTCTGACCCCGGGATCAGCCTCCTGAGGGGAGCCAAGAGATGACGTGACAGGAGTGTGCAAAGCGTTCCCCCAAATCTCTTGTTGACCAATTTTACACATGAAGCCAGGCCCAAAAGCCCAAGTGGCAGGCCTAACAGAGCCCCTGATTTAATTTGATAACCTGCTTAGTGAATGTGAATTAAATGAGTATTTCAAATACAAATTATCTCCTTTCAGCGCCACGGTTTAAAGAATTACTCTTTTGGTGTGCAAAACACGTGTCTCTGGGCTGCTTCCTTATTTCACATTTGCTTTGTTTTATGCCTCCAGCTATGTAAATCTGAGCTAGTTATTCCTGTCTCGCTCAAGTGTAGTCACGAATGAGATGATATCCAACACCCTCACCAAAATGTTTTGGTTCAAACTTTTAAAATTGGAATAGCTGAGCCAATTATGTAATGTGTGCTTATTTATAGTCAGGTTTTGGTAGATTTTCTGCCTCGCACTGACTGCCCCTGCCCCTGAGGTCAGACAGTGACTATCTGGGACCTTAAATAGAGTGATGTTGTAAAACGTCTTTGCTGTCAGACACCTGAGTTAATGTTATGTTTAGCTTGTTAAAACTCTTCAAAAACCGATGCAAACGAGGCCATGCATACACCCGACAGTCAAAAGCCAATGACTTCCCCTGATGGGGTTCAAACGAAATCTCATTTACTTAATATGTTGATAAAATCCTTCCTTTCATATTTAACAGACCTGTTTTTATTATTTTCTAAGTAAACTGTTCATTTTCATTTTATTGAATTACTGGTTCCTTTGGTATGCCTCCTTACATTTTATGACACAAAGTACAAAATATGCACAGTCCTAATTTTAAGCCTAAATTTCAAATGTTTAGTTCTTCTCAATGTGATGACTAATTCTGCCTGTTCTTTGTACTTATTTAAAAGTGCACGCAGGGTCAGTGCAACCCCACCAGACTGCGCACTGAGAAAAAAACTTGTGGGGACCAAATGACCGCATCTCTCAAGACTGTGGGAGCATTTAAGCATTAATTATTGCTGCCATGCATACGAAACTTGGATAATGTTGCAAGTAAAACAATTTATTACCAGTTTGGACAACATTAAAATGGTGGTACACATATTACTGATCCTTTTGGTACCTAAAAAGATATACACATATTACTGATTTCTTTGGTGTTGAAAAGTATATTAAACAAAGAAAGATATATTGCTATCTTCTTGTACTGCTAATCATATTTTGCACCACAACAATCAACAAATCCAACTGTTTTTTTCCACTTACAAGTTGACACTAACCTTCCATGAGAAATCACACTCGCCATTAGCAGCACTCTAATTTGCTTGTGCCTTCAGAGGACTCTAGTTGTTTTACAGCCCAAAGCTCCAGGACACGCACCTTTGACCTGCAGATTATTCAGTGAGGCCAAAGAGAGTGTTTAATGTCTACCAGTCCCCCAGTGAACTGTGTCTTCAAAGCCTGATGTGTCATTAATAGTCATGGTTTACAGCAGAGACAGCAGCATGATGAGTGTATCCCCTGCAACATCTGACACAAGACGCCGGCTGATAACAGCCGCGCAGCGTACAGACGAGGATGTCCTACATGACACAGAGCACAAGGGTATGAACAAAGACACCTCCTGGAGATGTAAACACAAAGCAAATCATGAGTGCTGATCACATGAAACACAGGTGGGAGCATGGTGAAAAATGGCCCGCTGAGAGTTGATATTATGCAATGGTTTCTGTAACCATCAATCCAATAAGGAATGAGGACTATATTCCTCCAGTGCTCGGAAGTAGTGTAATGTAATAGATCAGAGGATCAAGGTGAAACTGGAATGAATGAGTGAAAACAGCATATCTAAGCACGAGAGATATCACAGGAGACAGTGCAGACGGTAAACTAAGGAGCAAAGAGATGAGAAGTGGTAAATTAATCTTGGAGCAATATCTCACGGAAGAGAAAAGTGCACCAGTCTTTATTTCTTATAACAACTCAAGACAAATGACCACCGCCGGTACATTAGTTCTGATAAGGGACATGCAAGAAAGACAATGGCTTTCAATTCCTGATTTAATCAACCCCTGGCATGATGTACTTCTGGAAATAACAACACAAATTAATCAGGAATCAAGACATGGAGAGGGGGGGTGCAAGGGCAAGTGCCTGACTGCTCTGCATGGCTGTGTGATGAAATATACATAGTGCAATAAAGGGTCCGCTGCTGGCAGCACAGCCTGCCATGGGGATCGGCACCTGTGAGATTGAAGCTGTGGACAACGTATTACCAAAATCGTGACTGTACTGAATTAATGAGGCCAAAGCATCAGTGTGTGCACGTTTGATCCGGGGAGTCCTAATTTATTTTCCCTTTCCAGCTCATCCTTTACAAAAATGACAGTGTCCTCTTATCGATTTTACACTCAGAGATCAATCAACCTTGCCCTGACTCAGAGAAAATTTACGCCTCCCGCACCCCCCTCGACATTCCCATTCAGAGGAAGAGCTGTAGAAGACCCCCACCACACACAATCACTCAGATATGCACACAAAAACCGCTCCCTCCTTGCGTAGGATCCTAGTGTGTTTAAAATGAGCTAATCTACAGCAGAGGAGTTCAGGCTGATTTGAGTCCTTTTCATAATATGCTGTCTGTATCACACTCCCTCACCTCAGGCAAAGCACAAAAGAGATCAGAGTGAGAGCTGTTTATATATATGAGTAACTGCACACTGACAGCTGCCAGAGGATAGCATGACCGGACTAAAAGTAAAGTATCTCGGAGCCTCCAGACTGTCACTTTCATATTTCATACGCTGCTAAAAGATCCTTTGACGTGCTGATGAAGATGGCGACGATGCCAGGGGCTGCTGCTCCTTGTGATCCCAGCTCAGTCTGATGGTGGGATATTATCCCTGCCTGTTGGCCTGGCACTGGTACCCAAACGCCAGCTGTACAGAGATAGCTGTGCTGACATACTGCCCCTCAGATAGGAAGAACGGTGCCAGAGATTCAGTGGTACCTGGCACTGGGCAGCAGCAGCCATTAGCCGTGACCATTGCCTTGCGTTGGGTTAATCCAGGGTTAATTTTACTGGCTGTCCAGCACAGGAGAGATGGACAGACTAACAGCGATTCAGTTAACTCACAAACTAAAGGCCAGGTATGCCTGGCATTATCACGCCTCAGAAAAAATAAATAAAAACAAACATTTCTGGTTCTCAATTACATAAAAAAAAAAAAATTAAAAGAAACAGAAATTTGTCATTTCAATTAAGTCAGGTGGAAGCAAAGTGACAGGCAGAACAGGCAGTACTTTAGGACCAGGTTTGGGAAGTACTATTCTTGACTCATGTAGACAAGCTGTGTTTAAGCTCCATTTGGCCATTGAAAAAGTCACAATTGAAGATAGTAATTTCTGTATAACAGTGAGTTTACAAAAAATTATACCTGGAAGCAGTGTACAATAACACTTGTCGCACAAGTTTGATGTCAGTACTGTGAAAATCTGCATTGTAAGTCCCCACATTTACTAGTTTTCAAAACATTACATGTAGTAATCTTTTTCTTTGTCAAGTAAAGGTTTCAAAGTTTTGATATATACCTCACCTTCCTACTCTTCTTGTTGAAAATTATTTGTAGGTCTTTTTAGTGCTTATAAGTTGCAATTGGCTGGTTGAACAAATTATATGTCATCACTACATCTCTAAATCAATCTATGAGATCAGATTAATTGTCCCAGCACAAGTCAGGAGATGCGGACCTGTGACTCATGGGCATAACAGAGGCAAACTAACTGCTCCTGCTACTTGCATCATGACTTCATCCCCATCACAAAACACGAGTCACCTTAATCACTCATTGAGGTGTTTTGCAAAACAAACTGATACAAAGTCATGATGTTTGAGCTTGCTGAATGTTTTACTCTTTCAGAGTTCCCTGTCCTTTAGATTTACTTCAGTTACTTATCAAAGATTACAAGTTCCTGTGTTTTCCAGGTTTTGCTGTTAATTGAAATCTGAACGGACTGATGAGGCAAATTGATATATCCCACATCTGACTACTTTTATTAATAACTTCCACCATCAAAGCTGTATTTAATTTTCTCATATAAGCTTTTGTGATTTGATGTCTTTTTACACGGAACAGAAACTTCTGCAGATATTACCTTCCCTGAACGTCTCTTTGGGAAATACCAATTGACTTAACAACAGCAGGTATATAAATAACTATGCCATTGGTGATTTTCTTTTTTTTTCTCTAACTTGGCATATTTTTGCCTATTAAATATTCCACTCAAATTTGAAAGGTTTGAATTTCCTAAAAAAAATTTTGACAGGTTATTGTACAAACTGTGGTTAGGACTATGTATAATTCCTGTGACACCAAGATACATTGCATGCAATATGAGACTTGCATACAAAGTAAATTCTAACATCAGAAATAATTCAGTCCACAGGCAGTTGTTGTCACACTTGCAGCTGGCATAAATGTAAAAACAACCACATTCTACGCTTTGTAAAGCTTAAACAGTAGTTAAATGCACATGATTGATAGTGTGACAAAATATTTCTATATCTAACAAGTCTCTCACATGGACGAGGTTATTATGCGCTTATTACTGTCACACATGTCCAGGGTATAACTAAAACAGTCTGTCTTTCAGCAGCACTTTCCACACACAAGAAAAAAAGGGAGAACACATTCAACATCAACATCATATCAAACAAATGACACTTTATTCTGCGAAACCAGAAAGTTCATTTACAAAGGACTAGCTGCTGCAATCACTGGTCTAATGTAGTAGTGCGGTGTAAAAAAAAAAGGGTAATTGGTTTGGTAAAGATCGTTTTCCGTCGCACCATAAAGCACTACACAATAGAAAAGGTCGCCAATTAAGCAATCATGAATACCAAGTACCATAGCTGATGAAAATAGGCCAGTGGTTTAAATAGATTTGCAAGCAATTTACCTTTTCACAATGTTGGCAATCTGATGCAATTTGCTTGCAATTTTGTCCGCTTTCAGGAGCACTCTGCGCTGACACTGAACGGTGCAAATGGCAAAGAGGACCACATAGAAAATGTAAAACTATCTTGGCCACATCAAGGTATCAGAACGGCGCTTCATCAGGAAAATTACAACAATTAGCATAAGTGCTCCAAAATCAACACTTTAAATGTCAGCGCCAAAGGTTGGTGCCACAGATGAGCAAGGGGTCCTCCAGGATGGACTTGCCATGGAACGCGAAGCAATCACCCATCATCTCTTGCTAGTGATGGCCCCACAATTGCTATGACATTCTCTAAGGCCTGTCATTCTCGGTCACGGATGGGTTTATTTATTTTTTTTCCACTCTGCCTCTGATTTGCTTGCTGCCAGAATTGCCTTGCTCAGGCTTTTTTTTTTTCCTTCACAACTTTCTTTGCATAGTGGGACACATTTATATATCTAAAAGTTTTGTAAAGAATACATTGCTTCTGAGTTAAAATTTTTATGTATTTCAGAGAAATAACCAGGCACACGTAAAGTTATCCATATTTTGTACACACATTTATTCATAAGCAAATTACCAATAACTGTAGAGCAACTTACAGGATTTGACAATCCTGAAATTTTTCAAACGTGAAATTTTAAGTGCTTTCTCTTACAAGGATTCTTCTGTAACCTGTGGCTCTGAAGTCGCATCTGACTCTTTGGATCCTTCACAGCGGCTCTTAATTAAATATGTACAGTGACTTTAGATATAAAAGCAATAAAAACTTGACTTTTCTATTTTCATGCAACATCTTTGTTGAATTTGTGTATTTTCATTTTGAAACAGAATCTGAAATCAATTGTTCAAGGGTTACTGTAGTCTAATTTAGTAGGAGTGACGGAAAAATGGTGGTATGGATTGTGCAGATTGCTTACCCTTCGGCAAGTTAGGGAAGGGTTGAATTCAAAGCAAATTTTTGTTGTCATAAACAACTCCAGTGAAATATTTATTAGCCGTTTCTATCAACAACTCAAGAATCACTTCCTGTGATTTGCCACCAAAGAGACAATTTATTCCCCCAGGCTGTCTCTCTGATGAGCACTATACAACCAGACTCTTTGCCTACTCCATTCAGAGACAGAATAAGTATATTTGCTTAACCATAACCTGCCTTTATAAAAAAAGATATAGATTTTCTGTACATACTCTACAACTGTATGTTGGTCAAATTAGAAGGTAACTAAACCAAAATCTGTGAAACACCATGAACATTATAACACAAATGGTATAAAGACGCATAAAATATCACCTATGTGTTTATGAAAGACTACTGAATCAAACAAGTGTTCATTTTATTACAAAACGGTATTGGCTTTAAGAGGTTTTTGATTTCTTGCTTTCATGAGTTTGATTAAAAAGTAAAATGAAAAATGATTTGATGTTTGGTAGCACTATATTCCAGTCAGTTTGCATAAAAATATGAATAGATTGATCCTGACTCTCACATTAGTAAATATTATTTTTATTTTACGAATTTATGAGTGTAATAAATGACTCCAGATTGTACTAGCCCATATGCAACTTCTATGACAAGATTTTCATGTGTAGAAACAAAGTCATTTAAATTTAGAGGCCACCGTTTAACATTGTTGGATAGGTAGATACAATAATTTTAAACAAGTTTGACTATATCCCCTATTAATGTTTAACAGTTTGTAAATCCATCTTAATGAAACTGAATCAATAAGGCAACACACACTAAATCAGAACGACAGCGACACATATCTGCTGGATTTTAATCAGAGACTTCGGGATGCTTTTGTACAAAAGAAAAAATGACAAGTACTGACCAATTTGTTCCTCTCACTGCTGGCGCATCTGAATTAATAATTATTGATCAGCTGCTGAAATGAAATATCTGACAGATTTTGTGATTTTGACCAGCATTCACAGTCAGAGATGATAGGAAATAAATTGAGACTGTCTCCGCAGTATCATATTATAGTATTCTATTCTTTTTTATTATTATTTATTCTCCAAAATTAGAGACTTAGTGTAGTGAAAATATGGACGTTATGTGGTATTTAGAATAAACATGGAACTGTGTGAATGAAAACACCATCAGTTGTGGTTGCCTGTCTGACACTTTCCTGTGTTTGTTAATTTGTCCATATGGATTTCAGCTCATTCCATCCCTCTAATGTTGTGTTTTGTCAATATCTGGTCACAGTGTTGTCTATTCCTCACTGCAGCATATTTAATATTTACCAGCATCCAAGCCTTGTTAAAGCAAAATGAATTAGCCGGATGCCGATGGATTTCCTCTCATCTCAGAATGCACAACAGTGGAGGGACCAAGAGAAATCAAGGCAGGTATAAGAAGAAGTGGAGTAAGTTTGTGGACGCCGACCTACATTTAAAAATAAATCAAGGGGTCTCTGCGTAAAGCTTAAAATAAGCAACACTTTAAAGAAAAAAACAATGAAAGATTGACATATTTACCTTCACTGTCTATTTGTAAGACCCGTCTGTGTTCAACCTGTATTTTCCTGGATGAGATTTTTCATGTTCTTGGCACATTTTCAGTCTTCAGTTCCTTCTGGAGCAGAACACAAAATGATGGTGCAACTCTTGGTCTTCACCAAGGGTTGCAAGGGGGGTGGGGTGAAGATGGAGTAGAGTAGACATGGGGGTGAGGGGGTGGAGGGGTTGCACAAGCAGGTGACAGGATGAGGAGAGGAACCTGTGGCAGTTAAGGACAAGATAAGCAAGCCATAGACATAGACAGAGTTAATTGTCATTCCATTGTTCATTTGTACATTTACAAATTTACAGACTGAAAGAAATGTAGTTGCATATGTAGAACCATGAAGGTCTTCGTCTGTGAGGGCATTGGGGAACTGTAATCTGTCTTTTCACGTCGCTATTGATATAATGGCTTCTTCCTTTCTGAGTGGCTGTATAACTCACGTTGGTTTGGTCATTTCTCATTGATAGATATGTTTTTCTTATACATTTTTGTTTTGTTTTAACAAATGAAAGTGGCATCAGGAAATTATACCCAGTGATGAACCAGACTGATGGAGGTCTCTAGCTGATATCTCATGATAGCTGATTACCTTAGATTTTTGTTCTTCATCCAGGACACTGTATTTGAGATTTTGCCTTAAAATATGTCAACAGGTGTGTTACCAGTTAACTCGTATGCTGCAAATTATACACTAAGCTTACAAATTCAGCACATCATCACACTGTGATTTCCCAAATAATTTAAAGCAATTTAAATAATATCTTAGCAAAATTAGGATATTGTATGCATATGATGTTGGTTTTTCTTAAACATAAACAAAATGAGCTTATAAGATGTGAAATTGAAAGTACTTACAAAAGTTTATCGCTATGTTCTTTCCTTGCATGAGCCAGTTTATTTTTCATTAGTGGGCATGCACGGGCCCCCGACTCAGGAGCGGCCTCCAGCGTTAGAGGAGTTTGTGAGCTCGGCTGATGATGAGGCTGCACAGATGGGTTCAAGCCTGGCTCCCTGCTCACTCTTTTGTATGGACCCTGGTCTCTAATTACAGCTGATGAGTGTGTATGTGAGGGAAAGGGGGGTGGGGTGAAGATGGAGTAGAGTAGACATGGGGGTGAGGGGGTGGAGGGGTTGCACAAGCAGGTGACAGGATGAGGAGAGGAACCTGTGGCAG
>CAEGAE010021343.1:0-12343 GCA_903067095.1 Girardinus metallicus | reverse complement strand
GCAGGACAGCATCAGGTATTGCTGAGTGTTTGTGACGTAGGCAAAACACACTGGTTCTGCAGGGGGAGTGTCTGTAACGATGAGTAGTATGGAATAAAACATGGAATGACAACACAAAAACACTTTTTTTCATCTTCTGCTGTGACTTTTGTGTACTCACATGTCCGTGTGCTGCACTCTGTAGTTTGTTTCAGAGCAGGATGGGAGCCCACACATCTGAGCAAGCTGTTAGGGGTCACGCTCTCAGAGGGCAGAATGATGGCAGTTCCACTTTGTATATTAGTTTGTTGTTCTGCGTCCACCTGGGTTTTTTCTGCCTGCACCAGATCTCCAGTCCAGTCCAAGGACGGGGAGGGGAATCCCCCGGCCCAGACGCAGAGCAGCTTCAGAGCAGTGTGATTCAGAGCGGCCTCCACAGAGCAGGAGGGGGAACCGTTAGGTGGGTCTGCAAGGATAGATCATAGAGTGGCCACGCAGTGATGTTCGAAGTGAAGGTAAATTCATTAGGGCACATTCTTCAAAATGCTGGGTTTGAATCTTTTCATGTGATTAAAGAGTAGAGTGAATCATAAGTAACCACCTTTTTGATCAACTTGTACTTGCATGACATGGCTGTAACAAAGGGTATCTGCCAAAGTGCCTTCGAACTCTCCGAAGGTCCAACTCCTGCTATACTTCCTTACTCTTTGTGTATTTATGTTGGTGTGTGAGTTTGATCTGACGTCTGAATGAGTGAAAATGAAATACTGAATTGTGTAAGAATAAAGAAAGAAAGCAAAAAAAAGCTTAATGTGGCAAAAGAGGAAAGACCCCATCTATAGTTCTGCATCTTATTTTACCAAGACAGAGAAAGCACTGAAGAACGCAGGGTAGACAAAAGAGCAATAGAGGTAATAACAGGGCCAGAGGTCAGAGGTCACACTCACAGTAGACAGTCAGGCTGATGGTTTTTTTGGAGCGGGTGTTCAGGTATGTGTTCTGGGCCAAACAGGCGTAGTCTCCTGTGTGCATGCGAAGGATCTTGGTGATGGTGTACTGCGGCCCACTGTAGACCTGGGAGTTGTTGTAGAACCAGACGTACTGACTGGCTGGATTGGACGGGGCTTGACACATCAGTGAAACAGTCTCTCTCTCCAATGCTGAGTAACCCCGCTCTGTTATACTGTAGGGAGTCACGTCTATCCGGGGGATGTCTGGACCATCTACAGAGAAAGAACATGGAAGCATCTAAGAGATGAAAGGCCCAGATGATACCAGGGTCAGCCCAAGGCATAAGCATACTAAGCAGCCGCTTAGGGCCCTTAGTATGGGCCCCCTTAATGGAGCAGATTTTTTTTTTTTTAGTAATAATTTCTATGTCATTGTAATATCAGAAACACACAATTTCACTATGAAGTGGTTTGTTTTTACAATGATATATATTTGATAATGTATGTAGAAATTATTATTTTATTGATAAAAAATAAATAAATAAATTGCTCTCGGAGCTTCGACGTTGCATCCAAATGTCCAAAGCTCCGGTCAGAAGTTAAGTAAGCAAAACAATGTCTCAAAAAAGGACTTATCCTTAAGGGACGGAGAAAAAAACAGAGGAATAATAGAAAAAAGCCAAGATAAAGGTTTGTTTTAATGGGTCTTGGTAATGTAATATAAAAGATTTGTAAAGGTGCCAGCTTGATAGCGACCTGGAATAGTCCAGTTCAACAGCCAAACATTTATGCTAGGGTCTTTTGTGTTTGTGTGAAACTGAGTTTTAACTTTAAATGAGTTGATTCTCATGGTTGGCCCTGTATCTCACTGTGGAGCAGAAGAGGACAGAGACTGATTTTTAAACCTTTGCTGATGAAGATATGATTAGGGGATGAGATGGGCTTCACGTGTAAAGTATCGGCCAATCACGATCCCCCAAAATGAAGGAAATTGGCACCCAGAAATCAACTGGTTGATAAATCAGTTGGCCAATAAGTGTATCCTATTATACATGTATATAATGTAAACAGCACTGCCAGAGATGCAATAAATTTAGAGCAGGTGTGTGAATGATCTAATGATCAGACTGCTGATTGCAGACAGTCCACATTGTTAGCAGAACTAGAGGGCCCCAAAACCAAATTTCGCTTAGGGCCCCATGAGGGCCCCATGGAGTCTTGGGTCGGCCCTGACTGATACCATTTGTCAGTTTGGAGTGTCTTAGTATTATAAGGAGTAAAGTTTTTAATACTCCATGCTGTTTTCATTGGATGAAAAGCAGCCAGTCAGCATCAGAGAATCAAAACACTTCAGTAAGAAAATAGGGTAAAATTTACTAAACAAAATTTAAGGCTTTATAACAAACACAAGACAAAATGATATAAACACATGAATTTAGAAGGTAAACTGTGATCCGTGTCATGTTTAAGGCTTGGGATATTTTTTGTGAGATATTATTGAACTTCATATTTTTTTGTTGTGTCTAATGTCGTCTTTTGTCTTCACACAATGTCTTTGTTCTTGAACAAACGCCTTCAGAGAACAACTTTACTTATACTAACACGAAATTATTCACTTATGGACTCTACTTATTGATTATTTGTCAGAACAAAGGGAGATTAATAAAAAAAATGGCATGATTTTTTATTTTCATTTCTGAAAACAGAAAATAAATGGGTATGTATCATTTTCGAAGTCGAAGACACTCATCATCGTGAATTTGCAAATATACTAACACGTTTTTAAAAGATTATAATGATGAAGGAAACTTTTTTTATCACTCACAGATGGTGTCCAGCCATAAGCGGTTAGAGCTCTCACTGTTGACGGCATTGGTGGCGACACAACGGTACCAGCCAGTGTGGTTTCTGTTGACGTCCGTCATGTTGATGAGGTTGCTGCTTCCCTGGGCCACCACCGTGATGTTGCCATTGTGGGTTTCGTGCTGCCATACGTACTGGATTGGCCCGGTCCCGTTTTCCAGGTTGCATCGCATCCACATGGTGGATCCTTCCACCGGAGACACTTCGCTTAGCGATAGATACGGTTTACTGACGGGGACTGCGTTCAAGAAAAGTACAGAGAGAAATAAGAGTTTTATGCTAATAATCATTTTCATTATGTCGTGTTTTTACAGTGCATGACTGAACCACTTCATGAATTCTGACTCTTTTGTTTACATGATACTATAGCAGCTTTAAAGCTACTTGTAGACTGAATGATTTTTATTCTGTTGATTATAAAAAATGGGCAGACTTGTTTTGGTGTAAAACCCTTAGACCTGTTCTATAATTTGTGTGTTTCACTTTAAAGTCACACAAACTGATTTAATGAGCTTGGTGCCAGGCACTTTATTCACAAATTCAGAAATAAATCCCCAAAATAGCAAAGTTTTAACTTAGTTTGTGCATAAGGACAATGTTTCAAAGCACACCACCAAGTTCACCTGCAAGTGGCTAAGACACAAAACAAGGTTTTGGAATGACCTAGTCAAAGTCTGGACTCACATCCAATTTTACAGTTGTAGACTGATCTTCAAAAGGCAGTTCATGCTCAAAAACCCCCTAATGATGTTGAACTGAAACAGTTTTGCAAAGAATTTACCAATTTCATCTCCAGTGAAAATTAGATTAAAATTAAAAGTTTTTGAAACTTTAAATATTTTCAGAACATGTGCTTTATAATTTTGCATGCTCAGTCATGGGCTAAACTGAGCGCTTAAAGTAGATGTTTCAAATAATTTTAATAGAGAAGATCAGGCTTAGTGGGAAAAGAGCACTGGGATCAAAACAGTCCTTCACCAAAACAGTCTGAAATGCCTGATCTACAACATTTGACAAAAAAGAAAAACCTGTAAAAGAAAAATGATTTTGTTTCAGCCCTGTTTGCTTCACATTACTGTAAGGAAGCAAACAAATAAACAAGCACATAAAAATTATATGACTTGGCGTCCAAAGTAAGACAGTATGGAAGACAAATTTTTAAAATCTATATTACTTCTTGATTTAATTTTTTTTAAAAGACAACTGTTGACTAGAAATAGTTAGTCACTGATTTGGTGACCAGAAATGTTCACCAAACATTTCTGATCAGAAGAAATGTTTCTGACTAGAAGTGTCAAAGTACACAGGAAAAGTTGATCCTGTTACGTATACCCTGCTTGACGAAGAAACGTAATTTGAGTTGAGAGTCTTACCTCTGACATTGAGGTGAACGTAGTAATAGTAGACTATGGGCTCCTTGTCGATATTGTAGAAGGCCTGGCAGGTGAACAGGCCATGAGCAGCCAGAGGCAGTTTCTCAATGCTCACTGCTGCACTGTTTGAGATGATGGTCAACTGTCCAAGTGTTTCAGCAAACTGCTGGATCCTCGGCCCTTTCCCCAGATTATACACCACTGCTTTGATGGCATCAGTGCCGGGCTTGGTGAAGCTCCATATGTAGATGTCAGGCACGCTGGTGCCGCACTCCAGGATCACGGCTTTGCCCACCACCCCATAAACGTCAGTGTCCTGGTAGACCACCTCCCAGTTTGGATTGATCTTTACAGATGAAGTTGGGACAGGATACACTGACGTGCCTGCAAAAGGGTCATGGAGAAAGACGGTGGTGTCATGTGTCCTGCTGGTGTTCTGCTGCAGGTTTGATTACACTGCAAATTTCAGGAGAGATTTACAGGATTCCAAAACAAGTGCTGTCAATGCTATCTCACTTTATTTTCAAACGCAGCTTGGAAAAATGTTTAACTTTTTCAAATTTCCTATTTCTCTGAAATGATAGTCATATTTAATTGTTATAAAGCAAATATAGAGGAAACAACAGCACAAAAACAGAGGAAAAGTATTGATTTAATTGTACAAGTCATGATGGAAGAAATCTGGGATGGGATGCTTTTATTTGTGGCACTTATACAGTGGAAGTGGAATGGAAAGAATGCAATCGTCTGTGACTGATACATGTCTTGTTTTTATTTGTATTTAACTAGTTTTAGAATTATTCTACACTCTGACAGGTGATAATACTTTTTATTTGTAGGTGCCTAAAGAAAAATCATGCAATTAAATGTCAAAATAACATTGCGCGTAAAAGGATAATTAAATATTTAAAAGCCGAAATGTCATTTTAAAAAGTAATTTGGTGTTTGTAATTGAATTCAAACACTGTGAAACCTTACCGTGTGCAGAGAAGGTGAATGGACCGGTCGTGAGATAAAGAAAGGCCAGCCCTAACAGTTTGGCCACCATGGTATCATGATGATCCTGAGTCCAGCTTCTTCTTTACTCTGAGAAATACTGTAGAGCATAAACTGAAAAAAAACAAGAACTCCAAAAATAACCTGCAAACACAGAGGCTCTCTGTCTGAGTCACGGTTTCTTATCCACAGGTTTCTTCAAGAGTCCAGTTGGAGGCACTGACTTCATTAGGCTGAGAGTAGGAAGAGACTGATTTAGATTCAATTATTGATGTGTTTTTCCTTTCTCTCTAGTTCCCTGTGCTTCTCTGTGGGGTTAGAATGACACTGTGTTACTGGACCCCTGCATTATGTAGGACTGACTCATAGCGTTACCCTTTTGCATGCACTCATGCATGTTAAATAAGACAAAGTCAAGGCTGCGTTATATAAATCTGACATCTACGATGCTAACAAGGGCAATTCTTCCTGCTGGACAGTCATATGCTGAGCAAAACAGCGTAAACAATTATATTACCTTTTCCACAATTTATTTTCAAAAAGAAATGTTTATATTTCTAGATTATGATGCAAAATATTCATACCCAGAGTCAGCTTGATTTGATGTGTTTTGTTGGTGAAATGACTGCGACAGTTTTTAGATTTTTCACTGGAAATTTCTCTGTCAATCAATGCCGCCCCCACAGCATGACAACCCCTTCCCTACTTCATCAAAGGCATAGTGTGTTCAGGCTAAAGTCAGTATCGGTTTTCTTATGAGTTTTCCATATAGACCCAAACATTACATTTTGGTGTCATCTGTCCAGAACCCTGCCTTTCACATATTTGCTGTGTCCACTGCACAGCAAATATGCAGTGTTACATAAAGGCCAAGTTTTGTTGAGTGCAAAACTAATGTCTTGTCATCAGATTGTCTCACCTGAGCAATGGGTATTTGCAGTTTCTCTAGAGTTGCCTTAGGCTTCTTTGCTGCTTCTTGTTACATGATTTACCAATTACATTACTTTATTTAGTGGTATCAGAGCAGAATGTATTTGTACAATGTGTTGTTTTCTTTCCTTTTCACATTTAACCATTTCTTTGTGTTGTCCTAGCACCACAAATCTTAATAAAATACAGACATAAAAAAGTTCCAAGGGCATAGTTTTGTAAAGTAATACATTTACAGTGAGACTGCATAAGTAACACCTTATCATTTTGACCACTGAAGAAGATGAACCAAGGCATAAGTTTATCATAGTATTTTTTTTAATTATTTGATTATTTAGATATGCAGAATTACCTAGGAGGAGAAAAAAAAAACATAATGTTTTACAAACAGCAAGTAAATGGTCACATTAAACTTTCCTAATGAGGAAAAGGCCCCAGTCATTTTAGCAAACAGTGTCCAGCCTGGCATGGCATGCATCAGAGTGTTTCCCGCCCAGTCCTTCTTTCCTTTACCCTGCCTGACACCTGACACCCACATCTGCACTCCAGGAACATTACATGTCTGGAAGATACTGCCACTGACTTTGAATAGTTCTCTTAGATTTAGATCCAATTCATTAAAGTGTTGATAATATGTATGAAGTTTAAAAATTTGCAGCTCTGTTTGAGAAAAGAACAGACAAGATGTTTATGCTCAGGCAGGGAATCAAATTGAGGACAGAAAACTGGGGAAATAGACTTAGTACATGTGCACAATATTTATTTTTGCAGCTATTGATGTTACCTTAGTTAGGATTTGTTGAACTTTCTGTTGGATGCTATATTACACTTATCTTTTTTTTTTTTTTTTTTTACTTTTCAAAGATTTTAATAAAGTTTTGTTTTGCTTCAAAAAAAGTAAGTTGATTGAGAGATTTATGCAATAAACAACAAAAGACTCCACTCCACAGGAAGTGAGTACCAGAGTCTGGGGGACAGTGAATAAAAAGCTCTGTCTCTCTTTTGTTTTCAGCTTTGTATGGGGCACCATCAGCAGGCTCTGCCAGGAAAGTATGGATGTGGACGTCCTCTTGTGTAACCTAATGCTTGGCCATGGAGAGCTATCAGAGTCAATACAGGACCTCAAAGGTGCACTCTGAAACAAAGTGGGAGCCAATGGAGTTCATTATTTACTGTTTGGCCTCTGCATGGTTGTGGAAGAATTTTGGCTCACTTTTCTTTACAACGCTGCCAGGGTTGCAAAGAACCTTCTTCCATGTTGCAATCATGGAAGAAGGTGTTCTGATCAGATTGAAAACTTCAGCATAAATGCAAAACGCAGAGTGTTTTTGGAAAATTAAGAAATAATCAGCTTTTCTTTAGCAGAAACAAAGTGGAGCAGAGTTGATAGAAAGGTAGATTAATTAAATACAGGCAGTCTTAGGAGAAAGCCTCTTAGAGGCTGCAAAAGTTCAGCAACTATGCAGGATGTTGACCTTTCAGCAGGGCAGTGACACTAAAAAGCTAAATGTTTTAGATCAAAGTATGGTCATGTGTCAGAATAATTACATCAAAATCAATTCAGACTTCTATTGAGAATCTGTAACAAAACTTGGAAATTGATCATTTCCATCCAGTCTGACTGAGCTTTAGTCATGTAAAAAAAAATTGCAAAAAAAAAAATAGTCTTCACATATATGAACCTGGTAAAAAGATTCAAGCACATGTGAATGCTGTAAAAGGTATTTCATGAGAAGTTAAAGTGGCTGCGATTACTTTTTTTGTATAAAAATATGAAATGCAAATGTCATATTTTCCTTCCTATTTGTTTCATTGATATCTGACAGTCATACGACCTCTTACATTCTGCACAAAAATAATGATATAAAAGTTGCAAAAAGCGTTACTGAGTTGATATCTCCATGACTAACCCCATTAAGTTAAAATAAAAGGCTTCACATTCTAATCTCTAAGGTCAGGCAGGATTAAAAAGGCACAGCAAACTTTTTCAACCAGATTAGGATCTGAATAGATTTTAAAAATCAGGCATGTGATCATAATTCTGTGTGCTTACAATGTTCTGCAATATCCACGGCTTTAAATTCCCACATTTAAAGATAAACTCTAATGTAGTTATTTATCTTCATGCATGCACCATTTCTGACTTATGTTTCGTTTCAGTAGGAGACTAAGCAAGCTTGTACAAGCGAAAGAGGAGGAGAGACTGTTAAGTGGATCTGTGAGAATGTAATGTGAGATGTTTTTCATGAATGGATGCAGGGCAGAGATCAGTTTTCGTTACCTGGCAAGGGCAAGCAGAGACTCAAAGGTAAGGTTAATAGCTCTACAAGGTTTCAGTCTACAGCTGATATCCATTTGAAATTATACAAGTTACATTAAACAAAATGAGAAAAAACATTCAGAAACAATTTAAAGATACAACCATTGTGTTTCTGACACTTTGTAACCCGGTGTGTCTTTTAATCTACTCTAAAGACACAAATTGCTCTTAATGTTATAAATCGTTTTTTGCACCAAATGTACATCTGAAACTGTTTCAATTTAAGGTGGGGATTTTCCAGTTGAATCGTTTTTTGGGACTTTTAGAAATTGGAATTTTAGAAATTATTAGAAACTGAAAACTGTCATTTTGAGCTGGAACACATACATTGTTTACGTTCTGTGATTTTATGCTAAACTATTCCTGAACCTAGATTCTGTTTTAGCATAATACAGCTAAAAGCTCAAAATAACTCACCATGTCTGACCATGAAGGTGACCTACATCTGAAAGGAAATTCATCCTGAGTCAGTTGGGATCCAGTTCACTGCAGAGAGGGATTTAGAAACTCCCAATTCCTTACTAATGCTTTGCTGCTTCCTTCTGTCCTACTTTAATTTTGTAACTATAAATAATCCAGGTATGTTTTCATGAATCGTGTTTATCATCATTCATAATCTATTCAAATTTCACTTGCAATTTAATTTAGTGTCATTATTATTGTGGTGGAAAATTACTACAAGTTAACATCTGCTGATCATGTTGCGTTAAATGCTTGTGAACTCTCACATGTACAAGGTTGGAAGTTGTTTTCTACAGCTGCATCTGAACCAGACTGTCTCATCCCTTGTTTTGAACTCCTTATCCTTGGTATAAAATTCATGTGTTGTCTTTGCCTGGCAGAGCTTTTTCACCCAGACCTGCTTCATTATTGATTGTCCTACAAGCTCTCTGTATTGTGCACAATATATGAATAAACCCGATTGAATGATTTCACCTGACAGTGCTTGGTAAAAATAGTGTTTTCCACAACATTAACATTATTCCACAACACAGTTTCTATTTTTATTCCTTGTTTTGGCCTTTGACTCAACATTTTGTTTAACACATTTTAACACATTTGTTATGGAAAACCAGAATTTAGAGAACCCATAATTTCAATAATTTTCAGATCTCTTCTGTGGTTAAGTGATGGAATAATTGAAAACTTGGCAATATGAGGCCAAATGAAAAAAATATTTTACGAGTATTGGATTTTGACAATACTCGTAAAAGTAGTGATCATGTAATTAAATTGGTTGGAAACACCACCCAGGAGACAGTAACACATTCAACTTCATAAATGACGTTTCAGATTGAGTCATAATCTGAAATTATACTGTCTTAATCTGAAATTGGAAAGTAAAAACATTAGTCTTAAAATTGAGAGGTAGGAAGTCTTCCTTATTTTAATGTCATTTTACAGATTCAGTACAGAAAAAAAACAACATTTCCTAGAGGTTTAATGGAAAAAACATCTAATGTAAAAATGCTGACGGTTATGTAAAACTGACTTTTGATTTAAATAAACGAACATGTTTAATATGAATTGAGCATAACTTAACCTTTTTCAAAAGCATACGTACATTATTTTGTGACACAGACAAGTCTTGGAGATAAGTTTGCATGTTGTAAAAATAAAAACACACTTTTAATGTTTTGGGAAATAAACAAAACCTTATTTCCGCATGTTGTCAATTGCTTGTAAAGGCTAAATGACACTGAGTGGTTCAGAACTGTGAAAAGGCTAATAGTAACATAATTACACATTGCACAGGTGACATTCAGACATATATCTTTCTTTTTTCTGGCTTTCTACATTCCTTCATCTTCTGCAGCTGTGGAAAAGTTAACTAAAAAATAAATCCCGGTCACTCCCTAAACAAGCAAATCATTTCTTAAAATAAATTGTTCATACATTGATAAAATGCCTTGGTATGATGAATCAAACTGCCTGCAATCTACAAACATAATATGGGATATAATAATACCCAAATGATTTAAATTTATACAGTTATGATCTTGTAGCTGGTGCAAACGGCGGTTAGCGGCTCATTATGTTACTGCAGTGGGAGATGCTTGCCTGTGGCGAGAGAAGATGATGCCTTTGGTTCTGCTGAAGTTGTACCTGGAAAAAAACAGAGTAATATTTCTACAATTCCCTATAAACGTTCAAGACTGTGCTTTACTGTACAGTTTTTATAGTATAGATAACATTTAGGCTCTATCCTTAGATTGATCAAAAATGTCATGACTTTTTCTTGCCTGATCCAGAAGTGTTCTCTAGCCCACCATCTGAGTTGGCAACCACCTCATCCTCTGGGAACTTAATATTTTCTCTGGATTGGCTGTGCTGCCTGGAATAGCAAGAAAAAACAGATAAAATGTCTTCACAAAAAATCAGGTAATTAACTAAAGCTGCCTTATTTGTCTAGAGATAAATGCTTAAATACTTACGAGCCAAAAAGCATTGCATGTAGTCCTGAGAAAAGAAAGCAAATATATAATATAGAACAACACATTTTAGTGTCTATGTTAAAGCGACATTTCAGAATTTTGTTTTAAGGCTTCTACTGCCTTAAAACACTGATATTTGTGCATCTTGTTTGCATTGGGTAGTTATAAACAGAGAAACCATCAATTGATTACATAGAAATTAGAGGTTGGAGATATTGCATTCGCAATGAGCTTCCTGTGTGCAACACATGCTGTTAGCAGAACATGTTAAATATATTAGGTCAGTACAAATGTCTGATAGAACGGTAAATCAGTATGAAAATAAAACTAAATGTCTTTATTTAACACACTACTTTCACATTTTACATCAAAATCACTGTTGGCAGATAAGTAGCCTCTTGCTTCCACTTTCTGTATAGCTAATAATTAGTTTATTTGTTAAACACCCAGTTATAATGCGACAATAGTTAAAACATTTCTAAAGTCATGCTTGCATATACTGCTTTAAATTTTTTAGGACTTGAGTTTTTAAAGACAGTAAAAGCCTGCTTTGGTCTTGGTTCCAAGTTCGGTAGCCATGAGCTTTAGCCAGCACTGCTAACGTATCTGGACTTACATTAAATTAAAATGCAAACAGAGTTTTTGAGGACAAACGTATAACTTTTTCAAAGAGCCTTTAATGTGGGGGACTTACGAGGATTGCTATCCCGGTTACGTATGACGAAAACAAGCAGCAGCACAGTAGGAATGGCTGCAAAGAGCATCCCACCAACAGCTGCTCCCACCACAGCAGGGTACATGTTGTCACGCAGTTCCACTGCAAAAACATCACAGTTGCACAAAGATTAAAAATAAAGTTTTTTCTCAGTGAAAAAACTCCACAGCTGTAACTTTCTCAACAAGTGTCTTTTCAGTAGAATCACCTAATAACTCAAAGTATATTACCAATACCCCATTATGGCCAATAACTCTTAATTTTTTCCTGTTTAAATTAGAATTTATATGAATTATCTGGTACTGAGACCTGCCTCTTACACCAATCATAAAAAGGTTTCATCTTTATTATCCCATCACATTAAACAAAAAATTCTTCAATTATTAAAAGAACTAAAATGTAAATAATATATTGAAAAAACAATAAAATAATGTGAAGGGGAAGCAAGTGAAAGATGTAAAATGTATGTCATCGTTTCCAGAGGTGGGCAAAGTGCCAAAAAATTTACTCAAGTAAGAGCAGCATTAATTTTTACTCAAGTAAAAGTAAAAAGTAAATTTTTTTCAAAAAAGTTACTCAAGTAAATGTGCGTACATTTACTTGATAATTTCTTTCAGATACTTTATCTGAGAGAAAATATGTTTGGCCCTCAAAGACGACCAGGCTTCCTAAATGTTCTCTTTGTCACCTGGAGTCCTGGCTACAGATGGGTGTCCGATGGTGCGGTGGTTGATGGGTGTTATGCGGAACTGGTAGGTAACGGTTGGAGTCAGTCCTCGAAC
>CAEGAE010021335.1:0-10502 GCA_903067095.1 Girardinus metallicus | reverse complement strand
CCTGAACAGGTGATCGGCTCTGGCCCATGAGGACCTTTTTACTCTGGTTTAAACACCCCCGTTGCCGAGGCAACCAAGCCGAGCAGAGGTTAGGTTGAAGACGTAACGTTCAGTCCGTTACGGCAGCAGGTTTTGGGGCTGGATGCTCATTTAGTGGTTATTAATCACAGCGGAGGCTGGTGAGCCGATTTAAACTCCTGCTCTGACGGTCAGTCGGTCTTTCAGTCCATTTTGATTTAGCGGAACCGAAACGCTCACAGTTGCACAACACCTTGGTGAAACAGTAACTGCTGGACTGTTACTTTTGTTGGGTCGTTAATTTGAACATGCCTTGTTGATTGTTTTATTCTTTAGTAACAAGCGTTTTGGATCTTAGTGAATATTTTGATAGGCGCGTCAGAAGAGGACCGGCTGCTTTCGGTCTCCTGCATTGAGCGGCTCTGTTCCTGCAGATCTGTAGGAAATAGATCTGCAGATCAGATACTTTAGTTTTCCATGTTCTCCTCCAGAGATTCCCAAGGTTTGTTCCTGGTTCCTCCACTGCACACTCCTGGTTCTGGTTCTTCAGCGTCTCTGTGCTGAGTTCAGTCTGAGGAGTTTCCTCCTGTTAGAGATTCAAATCTTTTGTCTATTTGCTGCAGTTCTACTTCATGTGTTTTAGAAAATAAAGTTTGATTCATCTGCTGCTCAATTTAAAAACATTTTTCTGTCTCAACAGTTTCAAAAAGTCCTAATTTACAATAAAATATTTCCTTCTTCCTTCTGACATGTTTGAAATAACAGATTTTTGTTTAGTTAAATAAATTAGAATCAAAATTAAATTCAAAAATACGTTATTGATCCCAAAGGGACATGAAGGATCTACTGTAGCAGTCTGTGTTACAGCGAATCTGAAGACGCCTCTGACTGAAGACGCTCAAGACATTCTGATGAAGACGATGGTCAGAGCTGGTCAGGGCTTTCTTGATTTAATAAAGAATCCATTTTATCATCATCATCATTCCCACAGTCAGAATCAAAGCAGAACCAGAACCGGACTGAGGCTCAGTGGACCTGAGTTCTGGTTTCAGATGAAAATCAAGGCCTGAAAGAACAGAAAGTCCAGAGTGAAGCTTACAGACAGTGCTGGTTCTGGTCAGGCTCTGGTTCTGTTCTCCTTTTGTACCAGCAGGGGGCAGCTTCACTCTGTCTTACACTAACGAGAGTTCCTTCCAGTTATCGCGACATTTGGCTGCTGTTTTTCCGTGACGTAGTGACTTTGGGTCAGCAGCCGGGGTTCTGTAGAGGCGCTCGGCGTTCACCGACCGTTTTTTGGGCTTCAGTGACACCGAACCGGTTCGGATCATTTATGACCTCCAAGTCCAGACTGCAGAGCAAAGCCACGCGGTGAGTGAAGGTCCAGAGCGGCTATGTTTAGCCCGGAGGGCAGCTGCTAAACCGTGGGAGTTTATGGTGTTTCATGAATGTTTTCTGATTGATTAGAGCTTTACGGGCGGATCTTCAGCTCAGTGTTTATGTTCCTTGCGCGGCGGAGACACGTGGCCCGGCCTGAACAAGATCTGCTTTGAAAATATGCAGTTTGTCTGTTAACAGGTTCACTAATCTCCGGTCTGTCGCATTTTAATCATATTTAATGTGAATAAAGTTCAATTTAATATTCGGCGCTGATTGTAGTGTCATCTTGCTGAATGTGAGCTGGTAGATGAGCTTCTCTAGGCTCCTAGCAGCTGATCGCTGGAGTTAAAACAGCAGGTTAATATTAACATGAACACAGTATGCAGTGGTTGTTTATGGCAGGCTAGCAGGTTTTAGCTTGGTGTGACAGAGGGCAGGACACAACATGGCGGTCAGTAGGGGGCATAGAGGGGGAACCACTGGGTGTTCCGGTCTCTCACTGGCCTGCTTTCGCCGCCTTCTTCCAGGGAGCTCTCGGTCTGTCCCGAGCCGTCAGTCTCCGGCTGTTCTAGGGGCTAAGAGTGCTCTCCGCCTGAACACCGACTGTTCCAGAATTAGAGCGCGTCCCCCAGCCTACAGCTCACCGGCTGATGCTGCCTCCCGCCGCCGCTCATTGGCTGCTCCTCGGCCGCAGCGCCCCCTGCTGGTTTGTTTATCTGTTTTCTGTGTGGTTGTTCCCAGCTGGTTCCGCCCTCCCTCTCAGGGTTTGTGGTGCCTACGTGCTTCTGTACAGACAGTAATGGCGTTCCTTTGAACTCTCGGTGTGCGAGATCGTTTAGCGCAGGATATCGCGAGAACAGAAGCGTTCCGTGTGAAGCGGAGCTGTTTTTGTCTGAGAAGAAAAATCAGGTAAGAGTTTAATCCTGGTTGTTTCCAGAACATTTCTGCTCCCATTAAAGATCTGCGGTGAAAGCGGAGCGACCCGGTTCCGGTCGGAGGAAGAATTCAGGCCGAACCGTATGGATTTAGAACAGTTTGGCCGAACGGTTGTGCTGCTTCCTTCCGTTTTCAATTCCGAGCTTCAGATTGTTACTATGAAGAGCAGTTCAGAACCAGGATCAGTCCGAACGTGTTAAGTTCGGTCACGTCTGGTCGTTTCTGGTGGCTCTAGAGACCAGCTGGTTCTGTTCCAAATGGTTCTGAAGGGCTGAAGGTGTTCTGGAAACAGGAACCAGATGACACCATCAGGTGATCGGCCATCTTGTTTTAGTTTACCTGAATGTTCAGGCTGCTGCTGACCTTTGACCCGCTGCTGACGGGTTGATGTTCCCCAAAGTAAAGGAAGTTCCTGTTCTGTTCCGAAGCCGCCTGGCTTCACTTCCTCAGGTGTGTGTGTGTGTGTGTGTGTGAGAGCGGCTGATGTTGGTGTTCTCTCTCTCTGGTATCTGGACGTTTCCTCCAGAACCAGGAGTTTTGCCGGTTCAGCTCGGCTTCCTGCTGACGCGTCTCTGATTCTTGGTTCCAGGTTGAAGTTACTCGGAGAGTTCAGAGGTCAGGTGAGGTGGCAGCTGCAGCAGCATTGATTATTGATCAGTGATCGGTTCTGGACCTGTTTTTCTGATTCTATCAGTCAGCAGAACCTCTGTGACCTCCTTCAATGTTCTGCCTCTGATTGGCTGAAACCAGACCACCTACCCCATTTAAACCCTGGTCTCCATAGCAACAGACCAGCTCTGGGTTCAGAGGTCAGCCAGCTGCAGAGTGTTTATCAGAAACAGCCTCCAGCTGATCCAGCTTGGCTGCTGATAGGCCCCGCCCACTGTGGTACCACCCAGTGGGCGGCCCAGACGTGGTTCAGTGGGATGACTGGTGTAATCCCCTTTGGGTTGTGGTTCTGACCCGTTGTGATCCGCAGCATAATGGAGCCATGATCACAAACAGCTGAGTCAGAGGAGGGGCTTTGTTCCAGAACCGGGCCACAGCGCTGACCCGCTTCCTCCCACAACCACAGCATGACCCGAACCCGGCCAGATGGGGAGAGCAGATCAGAACCGGGCAGGTGCTTTGAGGTCTGGTTCTGGTGCTGGTTCTGTTCTGGTCCGGATCGGCCCAACATGTCTTTATTGTTATGAATTACACAAATTCCTAACAATAAAGACGGAGGCATAAATGTTATAAAACTTAAACATGAACCTGAAAGTCATGGCTGACTGGTAACCATGACGACAGACTGGCCTTCCCATCAGGAACCAGTTCCAGGTAACACCTTCATCCCAGTGACTATTATAACTACACCTTGGACTCGCGATTCTTTACTCTGCAATGACTTTTGACTGAGCCAGGTGATTTCTGACGGCTCCAACTGTTTACTAATGTCAACAATTTACCAAAGAGAAGCAGAAAATTCCACCAAAGGCTACCGGAATGGGGGCTTAGCTCAGCGCGGCGCCCCGCGTACCGAGACCGTAGACCGGGTACCTGGAGTCCGGTTCGCTGGGCCCGGGCCCCTCGCCTGTCGGATCAAATAAAGGCCGAAAAACATGTAACAAAAGACTCCCGGAGTCATGTGGGACAAAGCGTCACGATGTTTATCCCTCCAGCTGATCGGTGTCACGGCGTGTTGAAGCTTCACGCTCTTCTGAAAATACCGTCTAACATCTGGAAACGGAGCTCGAGCTTCACCCTGAAGGTCTGACGGAGGCGCCGTCTGCCGCTGCTGGTCGGCGCCGCGTCCTGCTGCGCGTCGGGCGGAGGACGACTGACCGAACGGGATCCGGTCACGATTAGTCCGGTTTGTGACGTTCCACTGCGGTCGGCGTGATAATGGGACTCCTGAATGTGCAGCTGTCCAGGTAGCGCTGGGCGATGAACCGAGTGTTACTCAATACACCAACTATCAGTTCACCATAGTAAAAATGTCTATCGCAGCCATCGGGTAGAAATTGTCGTTTAAATAATAAACTTTCGCCGTCAAATTCACTGCGAGTTTGGTTTATCCGTGAATGAGACGGTAACTGAAGAGGAATCAGATGGACCATCTGGTTCTGAAGAGAACCTGATGGCGCCGGATCAGTAATCTGGCACTGGTCTGGATTTTATATGGAGGACGTCCAACAAAATGAGGTCATTTGCGAACATGTTATAAAACTATTGCCACAAAATGTTGAACCACAGATTTATTCCCCCAATCAGGCTTTTCTTCTCCGTGCCGGTAGAACCGTTAAAGTGACCTGGAGGAGCAGGAACGATTCATTTAGTGCTATGCAGCGGGAAATAACTCCAAACGTCTCGTTCTTTTTTCTGTTCTCTGTGGGCTTTACGCTACACGCAGACTCGTTGCCATAGCAACTGACAACAACGCAACTTTACGTATCAGGATTCAGAACCAGAAACAAACAAAACATATTAGAGCCGAACGTTCAGTTCGTTACAGTTTTATGCTTTAAGGCTTCATGTGTATTTAGCTTTTATTAATAAGTCATCACTGTGGTAGGTTAGCCAGCGCTGCTATTAGCCAAGCTAACAGCTGTGGTAGGTTAGTCAGCACTGCTATTAGCCAAGCTAACAGCTGTGGTAGGTTAGCTGCTGCTGCTATTAGCCACGCTAACAGCTGTGGTAGGTTAGTCAGCGCTGCTATTAGCCAAGCTAACAGCTGTGGTAGGTTAGTCAGCACTGCTATTAGCCAAGCTAACAGCTGTGGTAGGTTAGCTGCTGCTGCTATTAGCCACGCTAACAGCTGTGGTAGGTTAGCCAGCGCTGCTATTAGCCAAGCTAACACAGTGATAGTTGATTAGCTAATTTAAACAGCTGCTCCACTGATGATCAGTTTGTGTTCGTCGTCTTTGTCATGTTTAAGCTGAACCAAATTATTCCACTTCTATTTGTGAAGTTTGTCAAAGTCAAGCTTCACTGACCGACTTCTCTCTCCCTCCCCATTTTTATTTCTTAGTTAAAACTCATTTCTCACCTGGTTATCTGGTCTTAGTGCAGACAGTCCATAGAAAACACTGCATCCCTTTTATTTGGGCTCAGGGGATGGGGGCGGGGCCTTGGTGGTGACATCACGCTGCACGCAGTCTAGTTTGAACTGACATTGGAGCTCATTAAGAATATGGTGATGTGTATCCAGACATCATCAGCATCAGCCTGTGTTTGGAAAGAAAAAGTCAGACCCAACTCTACTTTCCTCTGCTGCTCAGGAAGAGCGATCCGTTTCTTCTTCTTTTAGTTCTACATAATAGACTTGGTGAAAGCAGGTTTTTATCAATATTTGCCATGAATGTAGCTGATAAAGCCTCCAAGTTGCTGTGAAGCGTTTTGTGCTCGCGTCAGGATGACGTCACAGCGGCTAGTCGACTTCGACTCGACTTTTATTGTGTTGTAGTCGACCTTAAAAAATATGAAGTTGCTGAAGCCCTGACGTTTACCGTGATAAATTTACCCAGCATGTTGCACAGACCTGACAGGAAGCTGCTTAGCCGCCTGACCTAATCAAGCGTTTGCATTAGGTCGTTGGGTTCGCCGTGTTTAGTACTAACATAACGAAGCCAGTCGTCGTTAACGCTGTCCTCTGCTGCTGTTCAGGATGTCTCCAGCGGGGGCAGCAGCGAGCAGCATGAAGCTGTGCCGGGAGGCCCAGGACCAGCTGGAGGACGCCATCGGGTCGGTTCTGAAGGCCGAGCAGCAGCTGAGGGACAACGCCAGAGAGGTCAGTGTCCACCCGACCCGGTTCTGAGCCCAGCAGAACCTCTCAGAACCGGACCAGCTCCTGCTTCTGGTTCTGTTCTCCAGCCACACTCACTGCTCTTCATCCTCCTCATCTTCCTCAGCGCTGACTCAGCCTGGTCAGGTTTGTGGTTCGACCAGAACCAGAACCTCCATGATCCTCTGGCTGAGTCAGCTGCTAAACGTGGAGAGAGGGCGGGGTCGGGGCGGGGTCGGGGCGGGGTCAGGGCGGGGTCGGGGCGGGGTCAGGGCGGGGTCAGCCTGACTATAACCGTCTCCTCGCAGAAGCTCAGCTCCAGCTGTTGGACCCGTCTGACCCGTCAGAGGTTCTGCTGGCTGGTTCTGGGTTCTGATTGGAGGTGTCGGGTTCTGTTCTGTGCACCGACCCGGTTCTTTATGCCCTCAGTTCTCTCCTGGCGCCCTGCTGCTGTTTCCACGGTAATGGCTTTTCTAGCGCCTGGCAGAGCAGTCGCCCCGGTAACAGTGAGGTCAGCCAACCGGCAGCCGGAGCTTCACCTGCTCTGCTTCACCTGCTCTCTCTCCAGGTGCGGTCGGAGCTGCAGAGCTGCGTGAGCCGCCAGCAGGAGGCGCTGCGCTGCAGGGAGGTCTGGCTGCTGGGACAGATAGAGCTGCTGGAGAGCCTCAAGGCAGAGACGCTGCAACACCAGCTGCACCAGCTGCACCGGGTAACACACACACACACACACACACACGCACACACACTGGACCTGGTTCTGGTTCTGACCCTGTGGTTCTGGTCCTGCAGTTCAGAGGTCAGTTTGAGGTCATCGCCCATCAGCTGCAGAACTGCAACAACAACAACGACCTGAGCAACCAGCTGACCAGCTGCCTGGAGAAGTAGGAACACACACACACACACACACACACACACAGCCGCCTGATCCTCCTCTGTCCTCTGGTTAACGGAGGTGCGCTTGTTTTGTCCACCTGGCTGTGCAGGTTGGCCTCTCTCAGCCTGGCCCCTGAGGAAACCCCTGAGATGCGTTTCCATGCCGACTCCCGCTCCCTGAGGCAGGCCATCACCTCGTTCGGCAGCATCGCCGCCCAGGTAACACACCGGTCTGTCGTGTGGTCAGTGGAGGAATTCTGGTTCTGATCCGGCTTGTTCTGGTGCGCAGGCGGAGGAGGGGGTGGCGTCCCGGAGCTCCGCCCCTCAGAGTGCCCAGGTACAGAGCTGTTCACTTGGAGCCAGGCAGCAGGTGAGTTTGGGTCAGAACTGACTGGTTCTGGTCCTGGTTCTGATCTGACTGGTTCTGGTTCTGTTTGCAGCAGCTGGAGGCGGCGGCTCTGGGCGATTGGCTGCTGGGGAAACGTCCAGCTAGCAGCAGCTCTCTGATTGGTTACCAGGCCAGTAAGAACCCTCAGGATTGGCTGCTGAAGCAGAAGGAGACCAAGGTGAGCAGAACGCCATCAGAACCTGGTTCTGGCTCTGGTCAGAGCCAGCAGTTTGGGTTCTGTTTGATCTGTTGGTTCCGGTGGGCGGATCCTGAGCCGGTGTGGTTCTTGTTTGGCAGACTTCCTGTCCCATCCTGGCCTCCATGGACTTCCTGAAGGCCTGGGGCCAGCTGATGGACCTGGAAGCGTGGCTCCTGAAGGACCAGAACCATGACCAGAACCAGAACCAGCACCAGCACCTGGTGGGCAGGGAGCGGACCAGCAGCAGCTGCAGCTCCTCCTTCTCCATTGAGAAGATCGATGAGTCGGAGCTGAGCGAGGAGGAGCTGAGCGACTGGCTGGTGACCCCGCCCACTGTTGCCATGGCGATGAGTGACGGCGAGCGCTGGCGGCAAGTGCTGAGGCCCTTCCAGGAGGACTGGGCCTCCGGCGACTGGCTGGCCGGCCGCGGCGCCGCCGACTGCTCCTCCTGCCGCCAGACCGGCCGCCCTATGGAGATCGAGAACCTGGGCCAGCTGCGGTGCCTGAAGGCTCCGCCCAGCCCCGCCCCCGGCCCCGCCCCCGACCTGGAGCTGTGGCTGCAGCAGGTGGCGCCACTGAGGCAGAGCTGCAGGGCCAACGAGACGTGCTCCTCCTACGGCGACTGCGTCTGCGAGGAGAACTGTGGGAAGGAGGCGCTGAGCCGCTGGCTGCTGCAGCAGGAGGGCCGGGACAAGAACGGCGTACCTGTAGACAAAAACGCCACGCCCGCCGTCAAGAGCGCCCCGCCCACCGGCTTCCACAGGCAGCAGGAGCAGAAGGTATCAGCCAATCAGGTGAGAGCTGCTGCCGTCAGCCACGGACGGAGGCGGTAACGCTTCTCTGCTGCAGGTTCAGGCCATCCTGGAGGCCTGGCTCCACCCAGGAGCAGCCCAGGAGAACCTGAGGAGGAGCCACGCCTCCCAGAACCAGGCCTGCTCCCCGTTCCAGCGCCCCCTCCAGGCACACCTGTGGGTGCTGCCAGGATCAGCCTCCAGAGCAGCAGCAGGAGGCGCGGCTGAGGAGGAGGAGGAGGAGGAGGAGGACAAGTGGCTGCTGAAGAAGAGGAGCCAGGCTCAGGTAAACTGGTTTAGACTGGTTCAGACTGGTTTGAAACCAGTCCCGTCCAGCCTGGTGAATTGTATTTCCTGTTTCCTGTCCAGGAGCGTCTGGCTCTTCCTGCTGTCTGTGAGCTTTTCTCCTGCATGAAGATGGGCGGAGACAAAGAGAAATGGCTGCACAGCGCTGCTGTCCAGGTGAGTCACCTGCTGCTGATCGGACCGCCTGATTGGCTCGCCTCTAACAGCCACTTCCTGTTTGCCTCCAGATGTGACCACATGGTAATGAAGAGGATCTTTCTTCTTCTTCTTCTTTCTCTTCTGGAAGTCACTTTATCGCTGATGATGAGCACAACGCCATCGATCACATGACCGCCTTCTTCCTGTGACATCACCATCCTGAGGCTCCACCCACCACCCTTGTCCAATCAGCAGACTGGACCGGAGCTGGAACTTGCCACTTTACTTGATATTGATCAGTGATGTCATCAGTGTAGCCAATCGCTGAATGTTTGGGCTTTACTTTTAGGTTTAGTTTGAATCTTTTATCTTTTCTCTGCTGACCTCACAGCTGCTGGGAGGATCTCAGTTTCCCAGCATGCTCAGTGAGTCACATCAGCACTGATTGGTGCTTTGTACTGTTTGTGGGCGGAGCTTGATGTCATTTATTTTTTGCAGTAATAAAACATGCTGACATCATCACTGTGTGTGTGACATCATTATGAAAGACAGCCAGCCAATTAGCATCGTGCGTGTCATATGGAAACAATCCGATTGGATGAGAAAAAGGCCATAAGGCCTCTGATTGGTTGGTTCCACTTCCTGGTGCTGCGGGTCAGACAGAACTAACTGGGTTTCCTTCCATATAAAACCAACCAGCAGGTCAACTGGACCCGTTTCTGGCTGGTTCTGGACATGAGTTGGACCTGTAATGTATCCAGATGGTTCTGCTGCTGTGAACCGGTTCTGGGTGATCAGAATGAAAGCAGAACTCTTGAAGATCCTCAGGAACGCCAACCATGATGAGTTCTGGAGGTCCGGTTCAGGTTCTGGCCCGGTTCCACCCTGCTACTGATAAACTTCCTGTTTAGCGGCCCTCTGGCCACGCCCACCAGCAGGACGCTGCTGATAAACCATGCGACGTCACTGTGACATCAGCAGAGGATCACTGGGGTCTCCCGGCCACAGCAGCAGGGCCTTCCGTCTGACTGGGAGCTTCCGGCCAGCAGGCGGCTCACCTGGGGAAAAGAAGGACGTCCTAAGATGGCGGAGTGGGAGGAGTTTCTGCAGTCATCGTTTAGCTTAGATTTAATCCGGTATTTGTGCTTTAATCCCGTTTTAAAGCGTCTTAGGTGGTTTGTTCTTAGTTTATGAAACCATTTGAACCTTTTTATTAGTCTGGGAGTTTATCTACAAACCGGTCGGCTCTTCAAGAGGCTTGGATGAAGATATTATTGAAGAAATTGAGTGGGTCGGATCCAGATCTGATCCTGTTCTGACCCCAGAAGGTGAACTGGGATCAGAAGAGGAAAATGAAGCTGCAGGAGCCTGAATGTAAGGAGGACACAGATGCTGCCGTTCTTGGTGCGGCAGGAGAACCGAACACAAAGATGGACAGTCAGGCTGAAATTCTGAAGAACTTTGAAAAACGTATGGAGGCCAATACTGTCGCCATTGAGGTCAAGCAGAGGTCAACCAGAAAGCCACGCCAGAGCTCCACGCTACGGTTGACCTCCTCAAAAAGGAGAAGAGCGCCGAGGATCTGCTGTGAACAGGCCGGAACCGCAGGGTGACCGGAGCAAGACGACGGGAACTCACTCCTGCTCATCGTTCCTGAGATTTGGTTTTGCACAACGACGGTGTTTATTTCATGTTATCTTTACTTTCACT
>CAEGAE010021323.1:0-20407 GCA_903067095.1 Girardinus metallicus | reverse complement strand
ATATATATATATATCCATCAGCCCATGTTAAACATTTTGTCCATTTTTCTTTGCAAAATATCTCAAGTTCAGCCATATTGGCAGAGCTTCTGTGAACATCAACAATTGTCAAGCCTTGCCACAGACTTTAACTAGACCAGTCTAACATACGGATATAATTTGATACAAGTATTGAAGTTACTGTAGTTGTGCATGCACATTTTGAATCACTGTCCTGCTGGCATGTGAGCCTTCAACAGGATTTTTTCCAGGATTGTTTAGCATTTTATCAAGCTTCCTTCATATGAACTCAGACCAGAGAATGATTTATGTTGCTGCTTGTTCAGTAATGTTTCATTTTCTTCTTCTTCTTCTTTTTTTTTTAAGAGTTGCTTTTGAACAACAATACATGGAACATTGATATTTGTTGATGATGGCTCTTGACAAAAATATAATATCTGTTATTTGTTTTCACAACTATTAATTAGATTATGTTTATGTTTAACTTTTTGCTGTACAAATGAACTTGATTGATTGGAAAGATGTTTTTGCACACAGGTTGACTCCAATCACCAATTAGCTGATTAGTGGAGGCAGCTGGTTGACTTTATTTAGGGCAAATACACCAACAGTTTAAAGAAGCTACTGGTTTTTTCTGACTAAAAACTGTTACTGTAAATGTTGCAGCACTACTTATAGCCCAACAATGCACATTATCCAGATGGATACCACATAGTCAGCGCTTATAACATAAACCCGCAGTTGGTTTCACTTTAACAGCTTCCCCCTTTACCTGCGTCAACACCTGGAAATGTCGAAGCTTCCAAGGAAATGCCTTTTCATTTTGCTAAATCACTTTCCAGATTCGGGTATTTCCCCACGTCTCTTTCATCCCCAACCTCAACAAACAGCCTCCCAGGCGACCAACAGGCAAACACCTGCAGCCCTTGTCCTCTGTTGCTGTCGACCTCCTTCCCCGATGTTGAGGAGCTTTCATTTTATTTTCCCCCAAATCAGGAGAGTTTTAAACAGCCTGGAGCAGGCTCTGTCATTCCGACCATCATTTAAAAACTACACCGAGTTTGACACATGCTGTAAAGTCGTGGCACATGCTTTATTTAACTAGCTCGACTCGACACCTAGCTGGATTTGTAAACACAACAGACGAGGCAAAAAAAAAAAAAAAAAAAAAAAAAGCTACAACAGGAGGATGAATGACACAATAAAAGGCGAAACACTAATTAATTTAACCTGCTTATTAACAGTAAGTAATATTACTTAAACATTAACGGTGGGAACTTATCTCAATGTGACATTCCCCACAACAAAAATGGATAAAAGCGGAGGAAACGAACCTTAACCTACCGACCTCTCTGCGGCGACATCAGCGGCTTCAACGCGAGTGTCTTTTCAGGAAGAACACCGACACACATCGGCAACAGACGAAACCAACTGGCCCACTCAAAGAGGGGTGTTCAGAGGGGATTAAACATTATTATGATTCCGTTACTGACGTCGTTCAAGCTACAGTAAAACAACCCGAGATATTCAGATGGCCAGCGTCATTTTAAAGGAATCAAACTCATTTAGACTCTTTGATAGAGCGGTAAAAATTTAGCCGTTGACCCCCGATTTCTAAAATGAAGTGACCCACACTTCCTTTCTCCTGTTCACTCGCTGTTAGCAGTTTACCTTTATGAGAAGAAACAGCAAAACACATAAAGAAAGAACCGAAGCAGTGCATTAAATGGTCTGAATTACATTTTAGTCGACATAAATAAAGAGACTGTCACAGCTCCGTAAAAGCGTTTTCATAAATCGAATGGTCAGTGGCTGCAGTGCTCGTCTTCCACCAGCAGGTGTCAGCAGTGTCCGTAGAAATCACAGTCAATTAAGTCAGTTAAGACGCTTTAAATATGGCTGGCAGAGAATAGCGTCGATATGAAGTATTTTTAAAGGAAGCTGTCATAAATACATTTAACAATTTCGAGAAAAAAAAGAGAATACTTCTATAAATAAATACCCAAATTAATAAAGTAAAAAAAAAAAACGTATGTTATTTATAAAGATTATAAATATTTTCTATTTAACTATAAACTGCTTTCATGAACTAATTTTCATCAAACCACGTTTCATCACAAACTCTTCATTCTGGTTTCATTCTTTTATGCTGGGTCACAAATAAATAAGTAAACTCCAAATGTGCTAGGCGAGAAATACGTAAGAACTCTGAAAGCTCACTGGAATGCTCTTTTATTTTATGTCCACTGTACAAATCAGAAATATATGTAAAAAAAAAAAAAAAAACGTTAAATAAATCTATATTTAGAACATATATGTACAACAACACACACTATATACACATACCCATAAAGTAACAGCTGAAGACAAACAAAGCACTGGGTTTTTGCTGCACATTCTTTCAGTCAAAGCTTTTTACAGTAATGTTAAAAAAATGTTCAGAAGGGACAGGAGTTTTCATGTGCAATAGCTGGGACTCTCCTCGACTGACATAAACGACAGTTTGCCTGCCTCTTGCTGAGGAGAGCTGATGGACTCCTCTTCCTGTCCAAAGGGAAGTTGATGCTCCACTTGGTTAAAGTCTGTCGGCTGAAAAGATGGCGTCCCACAGGAACCATTTCCTATATGCAAAGTGATGTTGACGTTGACGTGGGGACTGTTCGTTACGGGACTGAGAATCTGCGGGCTGGTGGGCTGAGAGGAGCTCTGTGTGCTGATGCTGCGTTGAGGAGCGACGGGGTCCGTGACGGACTGTAAGGTCATGGGCTCCGACAGGAGAGACGCTGGATTGTCAAGACCTAAAGTTGGTTGTAGAGGCCTGAGGGACTCATGGCTGCTGGAACCATCAACCCTGGTTGAAGTTTCGGTATCGCTGCTGCTCACACTTTGGTCACTGGTGACTTCCCCTTTCTCCAGCAGACACATTTGCTCCGGTGAGGTAAGTTTGAAAGGATTCATCTGAGAACCTCCAAAGTTGTTGTGACCATTCTAGTGACGAAACAAAACAAAAGTCAGTGCTTTTATATCGTCAAAAGCATGACACATGCAGCTAATTTGATTTTTAAGTTAGGTTAAAAACATACATGAAGTCTAGCTTTTCTATCTGATACAGTTTGAGCGAAAAAAAAAATTCTTCTTGTTTCATATCTTTTCCCTTATGATAATTATGTGTAAAAAGTCTTACTTTTACAGTAATATAACCGCACAGTTGAATAATTCATCCAATCCAATTCAGTCATTTAGTCAGTGGTTAAAAATACAATCACATGTTGAATTCTTACGAAATGAAAACGTTAAGTTCACCAGATTGTCTAGGAAACATTTAATTAAGAAACAATGAGTCTTAATTCACTTGGTTATAAATATTATGTGACACATAGTCTCATTTATGTAAGCCACTGACTGCAAGGGCGAAGGAGGAACTAAGTCTGTTTAGTCACCACAAACACGCATAGCCAGCAGAATCTTGAAACCAGTGAATAAATATCTCTAAAGCTCTCTGTTGGAGAACTGCAGGAAAGTCACCAAGTCTTCAAAACAATCCTTAAATTATTTCTATTCGACTTGTTGAGTTTGAGTTTGTTGCAAAAAACAGTTCAAGGAGGTGAAAGGATAAATATGAAGCAAAATACATATAAAATATACAGAACATTTTTTCCCAGGGGAGCTAAAGCCGCTATAGCGTTCAGCTGCATTTAAATAAAAGCTCACTGTTTTATAGTAGCTTAACTAACATAAAAATGTTGTATAACAGAAATAACAAGGTCAAAAGAGTCACTTTATCGAAAGGTCGTGTAAGTTACAGGACCTTTTGATAAAATGACTCATTGGCAGCCACATGATGTAACACTTGTGGCTCTAAATGAGCTTTATTTACCTGGACTGGAGGTAAAAATGGGTCCTTGAATAGTAAAGTTTGCAGACCCCTGCAATCTGTTGTGATTCAATAATAAAATTTTTCCGTCAGATGTTTACAAAACGTTTGGTTCTTTTCGACAATAGTCCAAGATGAAAAAAAAAAAAAAAAAAACTTTTAAATATAGATATAAAAATAAATGCAGCTTTTAGCAGTTTTAGTTTTGTCTTTGTATAATTTAATTGAATTTTCGCAACAGAATGACACGAAAAGTATCAACATTGTTCTTATATCTAATTATCTTGTCATGAAAACAATGTGTTTTTATTTTGCCAGTATCAACATTCCATTTATTTATTATTTTTTTTTACAGGTTTTGTTTTTCTGTATTTTAAAACCTACGAAAATAAAAATAAAATTGTGGTTCTTTAAAATAAATTTCCTAAAATAGATTTATATCAAAAATTAAAAAATTTAACATTTGTGGCTGTGAATGAGTTTTATTTAGCTGGGCTGGGGGCAAAAATGGCTCTTTGAACGGTAAAGGTTCCAGACCCCTGTACTAAAGGAAATTTATTTTTAAAGAACCACCATTTTATTTTTATTCATAGGTTTTAAAATACAGAAAAGAGATGAATGTAATTTTTACCAGGATGTTGATACTGGAATAGAAAAGCACAATGTTTTCAACTTAATGACAAGATAATTAGATATAAGAATTGATACTTTTAGTGTCATTCAGTTGTGGAAATTCAATTACATTATTCAAAGAAAAAGTTGTAAGAATGCAAAAAGTTGCATTTGTTTTTAGATCTATATTTAAACGTATTATTTGTTTTTTCATCATCTTCAGACAAAGTTATTAAGAGCCATTGTGGAAGGTCCAAAGAGCCGGTTGCAGACCCCTGGCATATTGAAAGAAAGGCATGCTGGGAATGCACAGAGACAAAACTCACTTGTTCTGCTGCCTCACAGTTTCCATTTGCATCTACTTTAAGTGATAAGTGTCCAGAATCTGGGAAAACAGGAAAGAAAGGACATTCAGTGATGCATGTGCTCAAGTGTGATTACGACCACAACAGATTCAGTTAAAGAATTATTAATAGTGACTATTTTTATTCAGAAATGTGGGTTAAAAGTCTATATTATCAAGAGTGGTATGGTTGATGTTACCTCTAATTTTCTTTCGTTTGCAAAGTATCAGCAGGAGGAAGACGATGATAAGAAACAAAAGGAATCCGGAGGCACCAGCAATGACCGCCACTAAGCAGAAAGTGGGGCACAGATGCAAGTCAAGATCAGACATGAGAAACAGGGAAACCGAAACGCTGATCAGGCATTACAGTGAGCTTATGAAACTTGTACCCATTTCGCTGATAGGTTTTTCTGGTTTAGGGCCTTTGGGTCCCATGGTTAGGTGAGACCTGACAGGCTGCGTCGTCTGCTGTGGGCCTCGTGGCGTTGTGGCATTTACTGTAACTGTAGTCGTTACCGTTTGTACTGTTGTGCGAAGCGGACAGGGATCGGTGGGGCATTTCTCACACTTCACATCAGAGTTCAGCGTGCCTGATATGAACACACAAACATTTCACAAGATCAGTGCATCTTATAAAAAATAAAAATAATTATCTACTTCTGCATAATTATCCGTTAAATCTATAGATGTTTAAACTGTGTTTTTGAAGAGATTAAATTTACCTGGCACAGAAACTCTAAATCCAGGTCTGCAAACTCTATACTGCCTACAGTCTGTGCAGTACGGATTATCAAACCCGATCTCACAGAACATCCCAGATTTGCAAACGCACTTGGCATTTCTGGTTGGGGTGCAGGTCTGGTAATTCTCAAGACCTTTTCCTGGTTCAACATGAGAGAGAGTAAACATAAACTATCAGTAGGAAGTAAAACTATGGAACGGATGAATGAATCAGGTATTATTGCAACATAGATTCACAACACATCTACTGACTCTCTTTGCACTTGGTGCAGGACAAGCAGTTTGGGGTGTAGTTCCAGGTCTCGATGTACTGGTCTGATCCACAGGGTTCACACTCTGAGTCGGAGTTTCTAGAGCACTCTTGCCTCAGTCGTTGCCCTGTGAAAACAACCATTTGGTTACTGAACAGACAATTAAACAACACATATAGGAAAGAAATTCTGCTTGATTGAACAAAGTCAGCAGGTCGAGTTTGAATTTGGCTCCAATAAATAGATTTATAACGGCAACAAGAACCGAAGTGGTGTCAGAAAACGTCTTGATGTGGAAAAGATGAACTCCGTTATGGAGGGCAGCAGGGCTTAAGCAAACAAGACAACAAATGAGATTACAAAACATACTAAAGTGGGATTAATACCTCCCAATGTATTCATTTTAACACTTCAAAATTATGTGGTAAACCACCGTCTTCAAAGTAAAAGCATAATTAAAAAACATTGAATGGGGGGTGCTGTGGTGGCGCAGGTGCAAAGCACTACCCACATATGGAGGCTTTAGTCCTCATTCCGGTAGTCGTAGGTTCGATTCCAGCTCTGGCGACATTTGCCGCATGTCTTCTCCCTCTCTCAATCCCTAATTTCCTGTAAAGCTACTTTCAAATAAAGGCCACTAGAGCCTCAAAAAAATCTTTAAAAAAAAAACATTGAATGAGTCTGACTGACTTTGTAAAACAATAATCAAAGAGAAGTAACAGCACAAAAAGCAAAGAGAAGTTTAGTTACTAGAGCTGTTGGACAAACTTTAGAAATAACTATTAACAGAGTTAAAGAGGAAATTATAGCTTAGCATTGGTAAGACGCAAAAATATTTGGATGTTTGATGGAGCAATATCAGAGTAAAAGGGGATTATTTTAAACAAAAGACAACCGTGGCCTAGTTTGTAGCCTGGATTTAGAGTCAGCCTCAGTGACACCTTAATTTCACTGCCATCGACTGCTGGAGTTCCCCAGGGTTCAGTACTGGGGATTCAACGTTCTGTTACTTGAATCTATCGTCAAACAAAACTGTTCTACATTTTTATGATCGTGTGGATGCTGGTAGAAAAGAACGATGGGAACTATTTAAATAAGCAAACTAAAAGTTATGATCCTGAATAAAAGATAAATCTGTGTCATTTTAAACTGAACAGGCAGCTGAGCTCATTTATTCAGTCAAGTTTGTTTCAACTCAGACTTTCCTCCTTTTCTTTTAATTCTTCTATGATTTTGATTCATTATATCTCTTGAAGCTCGTCTTAAATGCTGCTCATTATCTCTTCCTAGAACTTGTAAACGAGGCCATTTCTTCATTTTGTTGCCGTGCTGCATTGGTTCTATGTTCAGCAGTTTTTAAAGTCCTCAGTCACCTACTAAATCCTTACATCAAAGAACTTTTAGAAGATTGAAGACTTGCAAGCAGTTTACTTTTGGCTAGAGAACATTTTCAGCCATAGTAGAAAAGTTTGCCTTTCTTTTCTGAAGGAAAGATCTTGAGAAAAGATCCCGGCCATTGATGCCATCAATTCCTTTTAAATCAGGGATCAATTGCCTTTATTTTGCAACCTTTGTTTTATTAGATGGATTAAAAATGACTTCAGTTGGACTTTACTCCACGGAAATTCATTGGGATGAGCCAGATAAGAGTCCTTGTAGCGGCCTGACTCACCAGTAATCAAGGCAGAATCTTAGCAATGCTGTGTGAAAATAAATGCTGCAACATTAAAGATTCTTGTCACAATATTGTACCCACATGTGAAACAGTCTACGTTTTAAATCACCACAATGATTAGAAGCTTAAAATGTGAGTCATTTGTCATGTGAATGTGGGCAGAGTCTTGATGTACCAAAACAAAATGATAAGACATCAGCTAAAACGGTCCAGGGAAAGCTGCGTGTTAGTCGAACTCACTGAACAATGAATCAGGATGTGAGGTTCACTCTGAGGTGCAAAGATAAGATTAAAAGAAACAACTGATCGAGTTGGAGCTTGAACAGGAGCAGTGGTTGCAAAAGTCAAGCTGCATTCCTCTTCCTCACAACCCAAAACATTGTTAACACCGCCGTTTTGTGGTTAGCAAAGATAAACTTCACACAAACTCTGCTGCTGCTCCTTCGGGTGAATTCTCTAAAGAACAAATAAATTCAAAAATAAAGGGGGAAAAAAAAGTTTCAGTGTGTGGAATCCCCATCGAAAGTGTGGAAGGAAGTGAAGTGTGCAGCTGTGATCTCACAGATAGCTCAATTGTGAACAATCTTTGTTGAATATCTAATTTACATACCTACAAACCCTTTCCCAGGGAGATCAAAGGCAGTGCTGTGAACAAGCCATTCATTTCTGGGTTGCAAAAGAATTTGTAAAAAAGAAAGAAATCAAAAATCCCCTGGAAATTAGCATCGGTTCTCTGCATTTCCTCATGATAAGGATGCATTTAGATGAAACGGCTCCCCATTTCCAATAACAATGATAGTTTTACAGCTACTGTTCGTCTTCGTGCTTCCAGCTCTGAAACTGAATGCTCTCAAAACCAACAGAAGTGGAAACTGTGAGATCATCACTGTGCATGTTAGTTTCTTCTGAATAGAGAAAAAAAAAAAAACTACAATAAACAGAGAACACTCCGTTCCGTGACTCATCATTAATTGCAATCAGCCCATTCAAAAAATATGGTTCTGCTGGCTGGCGGTAAAAATTACCAAGAGAACCAGTTCACTCAAAAAAAAAACAACAACTTTATAGGAGAATAAATTTCACTCCAACAACCAAAGCTGCATTACAAAGATTACGCCTTTTTTCAACAGGACTTTAATTCAGATTGTCAGGTAATAAACTAAGTGATGAAGTCGTTTCCATCTGTAGTTTTTCATAATATGAAACCTTTCAGTTTGTTGGTAGCGATCAGCAATCATGCATATAACCGCTGTCCTACTTTAAAACCACAAAGCAGGATTTTTAATACCACTTAACACTAAAAATAGAATTTTAGTATTAGAAAGCGAATGCACCTTGTTGTAGAAATGATTTGCTTAAAATTATAAAGTTAAGTGAAAGAATAAATATTTCTGTCTGAAAAACAAATTTTTATTTTATCTGCTTGAGTTTTGAAAATGTCACTTCTGCAGATAATTTGGTGCTTTTAGGCTGGTGCATTACACCATATACTTAAAACCAGACTTCAAGTTAGCACTTTTGCTTAGCAGGTCTTGTTCTGAAATTCAGTGGGTGCATTTCTCTTTTGGTTTTAAAATTTTCTCTCACACATCCACGCCCAAACCTTCGCCACTGGGTTTCAAGAGGTGCCTTTTTTGACAGTTATGTTAGGTGTCTGAACTTCACGGATTGTATCTGTATTTTATTCTGTGTGAAAAGTAAAGTACTTACCGGGGGGGCATTTCTTGCAGCACAAGTTAATACCATCATGCAAGTATTCTGTTGTCAGGTTGCGACAATTTCCATTGGAGTCAGCCTGATAGGGGAGCGAGCGAACCTGTGGGAAGAAAACAGAAAAATGTGTAACTTATTATTTAAGGAGTAAAACAAATAAACTCTTTTCATATTTTAGAACATTTGTCCACTTTGAGACAGACTTACGATGATTAGAAGAATTTAAATCACATTTTTCCTGCTAAAAACAATAACTTCAGCGGGTTTTTTTGATAGCCCGACACATAGTAGTGCATATTTGTGAAGTGGATGAAAAACATTACATATTTTAAAAAAATAATTTGCAATAGAAATCTCACAAAATCAAACGTGAGGTGCGTTTGTATTCGGCCCTCCAGTGTAAGTCCTTCAGACTTTCGATTGGATTTAGTTTTGTACTTTGACTAGGCCTTTCTTACAAAAGAATATGCTTTGATTTAAACCATACGATTGTAGCTCTGCCTGTCGATGGTTAGCATTTAGCATGAAGTCTTTTGCAGCTTCTGTTGTTTTCCCAGGATTGCCATATGTTTCGCTCCATTATCCTTCCCATCAGCTCTGAGCAGCTTTCACGTTCTTGCAGAACAGAAGAGCGTCCCCACAGCATGATACCACCACCACTAAGCCCTTACATGGTAGTTCTGGCTGTAGAAATGAAGTAAAATTAAAGTTGGGTCTTTTGAAGCTTCAAAGATGTTTACTTTTGGGATTTTCCCTGCATCCAGCTCCATCTACAAAAATTTATCAGCTTCTCCATCCCTTTTTAATAAAAAGGAAAAAAAAAAAAAACAGCCTAAAAGTAAACCTCCCATATTTCCCTGATAGGATATTTCGGGTGATGTGTCGTGTTCATTTCCCTGCGCAGAGCATTCTGCATACAGGCCAAAAACCTCTGTTTTTGTCTCATCTATCCAGAGTATATTCTTCCAACTTCTTCTGCCTCTCCTACAGCAACTGTAACGTATTTTTTCCATTATTATTTTCTTTTTGTGTTCTGCCACTTTTATAAAGGCCAGATCACACATCTATCAGTTCTCCTGCCAACCGATTCTGTGGATCTCTGCAGCTCCTCTAGAATAACCAAGAGTCTATAGCTCTTGAATAAGAGCTATATTTATACTAAGACTTTCCTGTTTGCTAATTATATGCCTTATGAATGTAATAGACTGTACTGTTTTTTATTTATAGGGTTCGAAGGAAAGGGGGCTGAGCGCCTACACATTCAAGATGTTTATCTTGAATGCCTTACTTTGTGTGGTGCATCACAGAAACCCCCAACATACATTTTAAGAAGCCGTACGTTCTTTATTGGGACACAGTAAACCCTGGCCAACTGCTTGGTCAAAACACCCTGAATTTAGTCATTTGCTAATTAGGGGAACAGATCAAGTGGCCCCTGAGAGGCTCTGTTATTTTAAATATAGAAGCATGATGCACCAGAGCACCCACATCTGCGCCCACCGTTTTCTGTCCTAATGAAGCCTGAGCTGCAAACTCAGAAGAAAAAAGGAACCATTGTCTCAATTTCTGAGGTGCATTTACCTCTGCATTCCTTTCTGTGGGGAGGCTCTGCAGGAATTGCACGGGTGCATAAGCTAAAACGTTATTTGGCGAGGTGAGAGCGAACGTGGCACTGTAACTCTTCACACACCTGACATAGAGCTGTCTCACCTCAGCGCCAATGACAAGCAAAGAACAGAATTATGCTGACAGCAGCAGCAGCAGCAGTTTCTGGTATTACAGGAAACAAGAGGCGTCAGTCTACAAGCCCCGGGTTTTCTCTGGTAAGTACAGGGAATTGTGCTGTTTGACCACGGACTGACGAGAAACATCATCTGTATAAATAAACACTGATAGCTTATCTGAGAGAACATCCAGTTATTTCCTCATGGCTGCATGCCTACAAAAACTAAAACAAAGTAACAGCTTCATTTGAGATGTCTGAAACAGCATCATTCCAAGTAACCGAAACTAAATACTCACTAGAGTTACTGCTTATATATTCACACAATAATTTGTCACACTTAGAATAAGAAAAAATAAAATCTTTATGACAGTTGATTAGGTTAGATTATAGAGACATGTATAACACAGACTTCTGAGCTTTTATTTTGACGCTGGAATTATTTCCAATGACATTGACCCAATTTATTTTGCTCAATAACTTGTTGCTCAAAAGCCTGCATTTATCCCCTCATTATAAAGCTTGATGGAGCTTACCTTGATAGTTCGGAGAGTCAGCAGAAGCAGCAGCACCAGTATGTCCTTCATCGTTTCTCCAGAGTGAATTACAGAGCGGAGCTTGCAGCAGGCAGAGTGTGTGTGCTGCTCATGAGGGCGGGTCATCTGAGCTCAAACCTGAGGCATTTCCTTGCACTAAGATGAATCCGGAGGGAGGAAACGAGCAGACAAACTAACCCACATTCACTGAACTGATGCGAATAACTATAATGAGGTTAGTGAGAGTACAGTGGCAACTGTATGTGTGTGTATTTGGTCTGGTTAAAACGTGTTGCAACTTGAAGTAAATTGTGCTCTCAGCAATCTGCAGCTGGTTACAGGAAAACTGCAGCATCTGAGTCTTTTCCTGGAAATTAAAGCTTCTGAATTTGATTCTGATCAGAAAAAACGTTTGTTTTAAATGTTTGGCTAGAACAGAGAGCATTGATAAATACCTCAATATCCAATTGTCCACTAACTGTGTCAAGACATCAATAAAAGTCCAAAGTTCAGCTTCAGGGAATAAGATCAGTTAACAAGGTCATTTAACTTGTCTCCGCAAGCAGAGACAAGTTAATACTCGCTTTTTGTATTGACAAGAGGAAAACTTAGACTGCACTGTGTGTCACTAGATTCCTCAGCCTGAAGAAATCATTAATTATTTGGATTTCAATATCAAAGTGGCTAATAATTTTGCATACATTTTAAGCATGGAAACAGTAGCGACCCCTCTTGAAAAATGTCAGCCACTCCCCCATGAATCATGTCCAGGTCATCAGGTCACATTAAGGCATACAGAGTTATTTTCTGCAATCAAGGCATAAATGTGAAATCCAGCAAATAAATAAATGTATATAATTTACTAAATTAAAAAAAATATATGAATACATTTATATCACTCCTGGAAAATTAACACCTGGAAAATGATTTCGATTAAGAAGATTTTTCTTTATAATACAATGGCTCTCAAACAACACTGTTGGGCCTTTGTTACAATAAAATCGGAAATCTCTGGATATTTTGTTGGATAATAGGCATGATTGACATGAACCAGATCGTAATTGTGAATAAGGACAGAAATTATGGATTTTATTTTATTGTTTTTCAAATAAAAATGTGGAAAGTGTGGCTTGCATTTGGATTTAACTCTGTTACCTCTTACGTTATAAAATGGAAAGATTATAGCACGGCTGCAAAGCCAAACCCTAAACTTACAGAGAAGTAATCGCAGAAACAGCCAAGAAGTTCAAGGTAACTCAAGAGGAGCTGCAGACATTCACAGCAGAGGTGTGAGAATCTGCTGACACGATACGTCTTAGTCATGACCTTTACAAATGTTGCCTTTATGGAACGAGGTGAGGAGAAAAGCCACGATGAGTCCACTGGACATGTAAGGGACAGAACATGTGCAGTGTTCAGAGAAATGATCTAATTTCTCTGAGGAAATGAGATCAGATTTGAACTTTTTGGCCTGCATGCAAAATGCTATTTGTCAGAAAATACGTCACCCTACATACGTCACCCCACACAGAAACTTGGGAAGATGGATGGAGTTAAACAGAAAAGCGGAGATGCTATGCAGAGGTTCACTTTCCAGCATGACAAATATTTGATGCACACAACGTGGAGGTAAAGTATAAACCATATTCATGTGTTAGGATGGCCCAGTCAAAGCTCAGACCTAAATAGGAATTTGTGGTAAAACTTGAAGTTCACAGATTTTCTATGTACAATCTGACTGAGCTTTCGCTATTTTTGTAGACAAGAATAGGTAAAAAAAATAAATAAATCAGTTTATAGATGAAAGTGGTAGCAAATCACAGTTCTACATTCAGATTATGTCTGAGTTTGTGAAGTTTGAGGGCTGTTCACAGTTAGCTTGATATCTGAGAGAATAAATACATTTTAATTCGGTTTGGCCTTTCATCTAGATGAAAACTCTGAAATCTCTAAAAACCGAATTATCAGCGCTGATTTCCTAAATTTCGGGAGATCGGTGTTCGACCGATACTTACATGTGAAGCCGATCTTATCCGATGATCTTATCTACCTTAGCAAAACTCTGAAAATCCACCACTGTCCTCTTCTGCGCGGCCTTTAGAGAGGTTTGACTGACAGACTGGTTCACCGGGTCATGACTGGACGTAAACCGTTAACAACAGTCACCCCCTGTTGCCAACTCAGCGACTTTCATGCTGTAGTTAACAACATTTCAGCCAACAGACGCTGGCACAGGCCAAAATCAGAATCGGCAGGTCAGGCCTTTTGATGATCAGCCAGATCATCGAAAAGCCTGACCTGTTCTTTATAAATTGTCGGTAAAAAAACGATTATTTATGATTATTTATAAAGAAAAGAATTCCACCAAAATGGAGATTTGAGAAAACTTCGCATTTGTGTGCCTTTTCCCGAACGGAAGTCTGTTATACATGATGCGCCGATATAGCTACATACTTGCTTTGACATAAATCCCAATCGACCTCTTTTTGTGTTTTAACAACTCCATATATTAAGCCACATTCCTAAAATGCTATTTAAAAATAGTTGAGCCTGTTCACGCAAATGAACCTGTTTTGACGCAATCTGATTGGCTGACATAGGTTTTAGCTTTGCGCTACACTGCCCCCTATGAGTTTGGCATGTTTAAAACAGCGCGCTGGGACGGATTTGTGTAGGTTCATAACGATTAAGACTTCTGAAACCGGCCATATGTGTACAATGTTATTTTTAACGGTGTAGCGGAAATATTTGTTTTCATACAAAAAAAAAACTCACTGAGGGATAAAACGATATGAGTTTGGTTGCATTTAAAAGCTGCAACAGTGAAAAAGTCAAAAAGAATCAAGTCATTTTCAGGGTGTTCACTGACTGTGAACACAGACCTCAAGTCCCAATAAATTACATTGAACTTTGTGGTTGTCAGATGGCAAAAAGTGAAAAGGTTTAAGGTTTAACTCAACATCACCACTACTTTCCAGTTTAAAATGTGTGCAGCTACAGGGCGGGTTTGAGCACATGTCGTGCCCAGTAGCTTCTTGCCCCTGTGACTAGCGGCTTGTTCCTGTGATGGTGACATTTCAGAATAAACTTCCCCCTCCCACATGTTCAGATGTTCTCTGACTGTGAAGTAAAACAGAACAGCCCTTTTTTAACCATGTGAGAGTTATTTTGTTTACTTTGAGTCACTTTTACCAACACCGAGGTTCAAAATATGACCCAAAGAAGCAAAAACTTTGTCTTGATATGGTCTTCACATATTAGTGCACTGATTTAGTTACAACGCATGAGTAATTCTTAACACGAGGGTGTGATAGTTATTAAATGACACACTCAAACCTCATGTTACTCAGGGTTGGAAATGCAGCTTTTGTTTTCCAACAATCTTATTAGGCTGCAGCATAACGTGGTAAAAACCTTAAATACCAAAATGTGATTCTGCGTTTCTATTACTCCACATAACGAGGGAAGATGATTGCAGAGAAGATTTATTATTCAGAAACTACATTCAGATCCTGCTCATGTGGAAGGCAGCTGAAGATTTCCTGAAGGAGTAAAATGCCTTTTCATCAGCAGTAGCAGCAGCACAGCGGAGCTCTCAACTAGCTCTGATGAGATTCTAGTTAATTTCTCTGGTGTCTTCCTGAAAATTTTCCCCTTTTGTTTCTCAGAAGTTCAGCCCCCAGTGATGGGACGATTACAGTTTGGCTTCAAGGATTTATAAAGCGAAACTCCATCACTTAAAATCAGAAACGGAGTGCTCAAAGAACACGCTGTGAATCAATCCATCATCGCAAACATGTTCAACAACGTTGGCCTTTTAGACACAAACCTACAGCGTGCGAGGTGGGATCTCAAAAGCACGTAAGTGTTAGTAAGTATAGGTGGTTGCGGTTTCCTGTGAAGGGCAGCTCCTGTATTATGCATATAGACCCTGCTGAGCTTCAGGGCTCCTCGTCCCACAGTAAGGAAGTTAAAAGCAGAAGTTTGCAAAGACCCAGCAGCCAAATGACACAGCTGGAGAGGGCAACAAACACAGAGTGAGTCAATGTGATTTCCTTAGTTTTGCAAAACACAGCCCAAAATATGCTAAACGTTTCTTATGTTGTTCTAAAAACTGGTGTTAAATGCTGCGCGTCTCCACAGTGTTGCAACTCCTGCTTCACTTCCACATAAGCGGAGGTCACATGTGCTCCAGCTTTAATTCACATGAACAAAAAAAAGGGGAACTGTGAGGCAACATGATTTCAGTCTCAAAGTTTAGAGCTAACTCATATTCCAGTGCATTTAAAACTCCTGATGCACTTTATGTTCAGTTCCCCGTTTGAAAAACAACAACAACAAAACAAGTACATGGAGGACGTCTGGCAGAGGCAGAAATGTAAATGTAGCCAGTTTTGCCTCTCAGATTTTGATCCCTTAAAAATCCAGAGATGATTCTTCAGCCTACAGGGTAAAAAGAGGCTCTTGGGCTTCTTTTTGGAGAGAAATGTTGAAAGTTGAAATTAGCCAAGCGACACACATGAGGGGTCTGCTCAAGGTTTTGGTTTCTTCTAGATGAAGACGGTTTCTGGAAAAAAAGGAAAAAAATAGTGTGAGACAAATTTGCACCCTAATGCCTATAAATATGAACTAAAAGCCTTTCACATTGCATGACCTAAAACTGGAAGAAAATTCAATTTATGTTTTGCTTTGAGCCAAATCAGAAGAGTCTACATAGTTTTTGTCTGGTGAAACATTTCTATTAGAGGTGCACCGATTGCAGTTTTCTGGTCGATCGCTGACTATCAATCTTTAAAAAGCCTGACCTGCTGATTCCTATTTTTGCTGACACCAATTTTATTTTTTGTCTGAAATGTTGCTAAATATACCAAGAAAGACACTGAGTTGGTAACAGTGGGACGACTAATGTTAACTAGTGGGCCGGTCTGTCAGTCAAACCTCTCTCACAGGAGGAAGCAAAAGAGGACAGTGGTTGATTTTTAGACATTTGTTGCTGTAGATAATATCAGGGGATAAGATCAGCTTCACGATTAAGTATCGGCCAATCACCGGTCTCCCAAAATTAAGGAAATTGTTTGGCTGATAAATTGGTGCACCACTAACTTCTACATAATAGGTTTTGGATCAGTTCTCTTGTTTTCTGTCTTTGTTGAAAATCACCTGGTACTTCAGAGTTCAAGATGTCCTGCAACGTAACAATGAGCTCAGAGAACTAGAGCCACCGCATTACTGGCCCTCCACCATGCCCAACACTCGGCATCCAGTGTTAACGTCAAACCAGCCTCAGTGCCAGTTGCTGAAAAGCTAATATTAACCTCATCTGATAAAAGTGCACTGCAGGTAATCAAGCTCCACACGTTTACATTTGTGCTGGTAGGAGAGAAGTAACTGTTTTCATACTTTATAAAGCATAGTGTCTGATGGTTGTTAAGGCGACTCTGTGACCTAAGAAGCTACTATTTGCGGAGTTCTCTAGAAGCATGATTTTCACCTCCCTTAACATGCTGCTCACTGTGTGAGATGCCAAGATAAATATGACTCCTCATGTAGCCTGGTGGGCAGTGGCCAAAAGAAATGGGCCTCTGTGTCACGGTGTATTTATGTCCCAGTGGAACGGGAAGCCGCATATTATTTATTAGTTTAAAAGTTCCAAGAAGTTCAAGAAAAGCAGAATAAATTAAACAGATCCTTCTGGTATACTCACTTTGAAAGGGTTGTTGACAAACATATGTAATTCTGCTACTGGTGATTAACGTTAATTATTCCTCAACATTAGATTTCCTTTCCCACTGAATAGATGCACTCTAATGACAGATTATAGTGTGCAATCAAGCTACTGAAATAAAAGATGAGTTTATTTTTCCCAAGGTTGCAGACAAATGTATCTCAGACTCCACAGTCACTGGTGGTGTGACACAAGTTTATCACTATCAAACTGATGATCTGGTGATTTCCTGTTGCCTGAATACAATAGCAGGTTTTCTCAGTCTTACCTCCAGTTGCTGGCTCAGGGGGCCATCAGCGTTCTTCGTCTTAATGCTGCTCCGCAGGTCAAGGCTTCTGGCCGGAGGCAGGATGTTCTGACCTGCATTTGACCATCCTGAGAGGCAGTGCTGCACAAGGACAAGGAGATTGAAGGCAGCAGGAGCAAGGAGGCACATTCAAACGGCCTCTTTACTTTACTCAAAGTGATCTTTGTTTGCATCCTCAGCAGAAGCTGGATGAGTTACATAAAGGCTTATCTTCTATGTTCAGCACAGGATACAGTTGGTCATCCTTCAATAAAGGAATAAGATGGTGCTATTCAGCTAATGCTTTCTTTTATCATTGAGCTCCGTCAGGCGGTAAATCCCTAGTAGTGCGGTTATGGATTGGCGTTCCGTGAATATTCTGAATGTATTATCTACTGATATTGATCACGAGTATTGCTGTATAAAATTTTATTTACTTATTCTCCAGCCCTAATCAGGAATGTAAAAAGTTCAAAGCTTGAATGATTAAAGCAACATTTTTGCCATTTTTGAGACAGATGCAGAGTAGAAACTGAAGGAAACTACAAATGAAGGATCCACTGAGAATAAAACAAAAAGGACCGACTCAGTAGCAGCATTATTTGTTTCCAACTCACTGATGGTAATCCCAAACTGTCTGAAGGATCGAAGCTGCTTCGCCGATGAGCTTTGTACTTGTAAGATGGCAGGATGTTGGCACGAGGAAGGCTGACCCTTTAAAAACAAAAACAGAATACGAAGAAGTAAAGATTTATCTCCTGGCGACAGAAATACATACACTGAAAAAAAAACACACAAACACTCTGACACAGTTAGCATAAAAAAAAAACGATCCAAAATAACAGCATGAAATGGTTTCAATTTTTAGTAGAAACTCAAGATTTTTAGGTGGAAAAAAACAATCTAATAATACAGAGATGTAAAAAACATGTTTTCCAGTTTTTATGTAAAAATACAATACTTGTCCAGAACTTATAAGTGTTCTAAATTCCTTTTTAACATGTAAATACTAAAAAAGGTTGAAATAAGTTTACTGCAGAGTTTTAAACAGAGGTCAATTTAAATCCACAAACCAAGACGGAGAGAGACAGACAGACAAGAAACAGGGATAAAGTCCGAAATTATTTTTTTTTTAAATCCTCCCCGTTTAAATTTTGCATTCAGATCCAGATCTAGAAAATACTTGTATCCAGATTCCAGGCTGAAACGCTGCCCCTTGTATGACTTTGAGCAGTGCAGTAAGAAAGTCCTCCAGAACAGATATGTGATTATGGAACTAAGAGAAATTTCCCCCAGCATATTTATCCTGAAATAAATCTGTTCCACTGCTTCCAAATCTTCTTAATTAATAAAAACTATCAAAAAGTACATTGCCCAAGTGGGAAACCAGCTGAGAATAAAAAATTGGACTGACTCAGAAGGATTCATAATTTTCAGTTCTATTTCGAACAATACAAAATTGTACTAAAATCAATCTGTACTATCAGTACTTTGTAAGCAAAATTGAATGTAAGGCAAGACTATTTAAGCTAATTTCAACTTCACCAAAGCCGTAAATTTTACAACAACATATACAGTTCAGGGAAATGCAAACATGGTTTTTGAAGCAGAACGGTCTAAAAAAACCGTAGTGAAAAATGAAAAAAAAACAAAACAAGAATGGGTCTGATTTTCTTTCCAGGCAGCTGAATATTTCAAACATCTGAAAATGTTTTCCAGCAAGTACCAAATGTTTGGCTGCCTGTGGGCGGTTTCAGAATCAACCCTTCTATGCATAGCTGTCACAAAGAAGAGCTACGATTTCATTTTCAGTGGGTGCTACTGGTACAGACATTTCATTGGACTCCGGTTTGAAGCCCCCATAAGCTGCCACCTGCTGATCAACCACTGTAAGCTCTCTAAGTAATTTCTTAGATCACACAACGCAAAAAAATCAGAGACAAACATTTAAGATCTGAAGAATATTTGACCTGTCCTACAGTCTAACACACACCTAGGTATTACCAGTAATATTGATTAATAACTAAAAGAAAAATAAGATTTTTCTGATTTTGAAGAACTTATTTTATGTTGGAAGGACAATTTGATTAATCATTTGACCTACCCAGCGACTATACTGCTTTTGAAAACACTTCACCGGCCGCAATTTTTATTATACTGTGACTTACAATTTTTATAAAGACAATATTTATTTTTTACAAATTAGTTCAATTGTTTGCTGGAGTTTGTTTCTTTGTTTGTTGGAGTTTGTTTCTGATGCTCAGGTGGGGAACAGAGGCTGATATTGAAGTTCAGATGAGTACGGTGATAGTGACAGTATCTATGAAAGTCTCTCTGAAAATCAGGGAAGTCCAGGATAGACAGAGATTAGGATGATCAAGTAGTTTAGGATTCTGGAGAAGTCAAGGATTTACCACCTGATAGAGCTCAATGATAAAAGAAAGCAAAAAAAAAAAACTATCTAGAGGCTCAACAGTTAGTCATGCTATCAGATTATTGGAATGAAGCATGTATAACACAGAGTTCGAGGTCTCCGGTATGCTTAACATTTACATATAGATTTGAACCACACCAGAGTTCACTTCAACCAAACCTAGATCTAGCTTTGTAGGAGAATCAGAGTTCGATTGCATATTCTGAGGTCCCCAAACAAACCAGACTTTCTAGATAAAAAAAATAAATAAAGATGAAATAAAGCAGACTGGTGAGAATGCATAACACGCATAATATAATGTATATATATACTAATATTTTAGTAATCGAGTAATCTATCGATTATTCTTACGATTAATCGGGTAAAAAAAAGATAAAATAAAACATTGGTAAATCTAACATAACAGCAGTGTTACTATCGCATATCAACATCAGTCCAATTTTTCACATTTGAGTTTCTCTAACAGTTACTTTTCTGTAGTTTAGAAAATT
>CAEGAE010021298.1:0-24686 GCA_903067095.1 Girardinus metallicus | reverse complement strand
GACTGAACAAAAACAACTCCGCCGAGACTGAGCCATTTTCCTAGCCTTTTAATGCTAACGCTATAGCCACCGGAAATGGTCAAACCCCACATCCGCTTTAAAACGCGGAAGCGTGAAAAAGGTCTATTCCCAGGCTAGCTGAGAGCGTCTCAAGGTTCTTTTTAATTCAGCTAGCCATTCCTCTGTTTATGCTACGCTTGTATGGGTGAACACGAATGAGTAACTCGCTGCATAAAGTAAAATCCACACGTGAAAGTGATCAAGATTTATGGGATTCATTGAAAATATTAGTTTTAGGACTCACAATTGTTTCCAATTTGCAACTAGTTTAGCTAGTGGGGTAGAAAATCTGAATGGTGTACATCTTGGTGTTTTATTAATAAAATGATGAGGTTTTTAGATTTTACATGAACATAGTGAAGAAAATACATAATTTAGCCTTACAATTTGTTATAGACTTTGGTCATTAGGTTCAAACTGGACAATTAAGCAATTTAAAGTTAGATGCTAAAATTTAGAATTTAAAAACTTTTATATGAGAAGCAAGAAAAAGGACTACAGTGACCAGTTCCACTAATTAGCTAGCTAAAATAAGCATGTTATACCTGATTTTAGGTAACTAATTAGCTAAAATCGGTGTGCTGTTGAACCACAAAAAAAACCTCGACGACAAAAAAAAAATATTTTCCACAACAGTCACTTGAAAACTACATAATTTAATGGGTGTTGAAGTTAGCAGCAGTAGGAACAATTGTTGCTATTCTATATGCAGTTAAACCAATTAGTTCATATTATACATTCATGTTACACATTTTTATGTAAAAAAGACAACAACATGGGAATGCAGTATTTATGGCAAGTTATGATATTGTGGAAGTTTCATGCCGGCCCATCCTGAATCAAGACCACCTGCTTTTCCTCACACAGCACAAGCGAGAGATCAAACATGTGGACAGAGAAAAGAAAAAAAAACAAGTAAATAGCAAATGCAGAAGGTAAGTAAAGCCCATTATTTTTAGTCAACAGTGAGTAGACTCAGCTAGAACACAGCGGAGGAGTATGTGAGGCGCATCTATAGAAAATGAGGTGGACATAATACATAAAGACAGACTTTAAAATATACAGAAGAAAAGACAACAAACCAAACATAATAATGTCTTCCATTAATTGTTCATAAAGCTTTCACAATGCAAAATTCTGCAAAACTTGTACACAAACTGCAGCACTAAGGTCACTTAAGTTCTTTGCTTTTCTTAGAAATAAAACATAAGTCACAACAAAATAAAGTTTCATAAATAAACATTTAAACACAAAGGTTGAAACCTTACTTCTTAGGTAAACATCTCCTTAAAAACACTTTTCTCAAACACATACAAGTAAACATCATCAAGTAAAACTATAGAAATACAGTACTGCCAGTGAGAGTTATGAGTCTAGGTTTCCATCTAAATCTTCATCTATATACAAAGAATAGAAAAATAAATCATACACCCGGATATTTACATTCTCCATATTTAAGTTTCATAAAAACGATACTTTTCAGCAAACACCAGAAGACGTAATGACAAAGTTTAAAAGTTTTAGCACCTCCCCGGTACACAAACTGGCAGTGCTTTACTACCGTTTTATGTATGAAAAGCACGGCCGGTGTGTGTTACAGATCTTTGTCTCTTGATTGGCCGTCTTCTCGTTCAGGATCCCGCAGATGATGGATTTTGATGAGAGCCGTTTTGGGGAGGTTGCTGAAAGAGAATCAACAGTTTTAACTGGTTGCCAAACATTACTGTGACAGCACTGATGTCGCACCAGTAAAGCTTGATGGTGTAAAAAAGGGAAAGTTTGCAGGGAAAAAAACAGTTTAAACTACCTTGCTGCTGGAAACAAATCATTATTTCCTCTCCGGATATGTAAATAGCACAGTTCAAGTAGCCAATCGTTATTTAACTTTTACATCTGATTTACAATGACAGAAAAAAAAGGAACTCTCAAAGTAAAAATCCACCCCCAGGGTATGACTTTTCATATCTCCAACATCTGTGCTTTTTAAAATATCTCACTCGTTAAAATACCATTTAAATGAATGGTGGACTGCTTCAAATGCTTCTACAACTTAGTGATGGTTGAAACCATAATACTTCCAGATAGAAACACCATATAAACTTCAGAGGGTTGACGAGGCTTTAAGCCATTCCCAAATTATGCGGATTTGCAATATCTTTTGCCGTTTTCATACAATGACTGTTGAAAAATTTGGATTTTTGGGTACAGACACAAACCTAAACTGGTCACACGCCCCCACTCTCATTGAGCCACTTTAAAAGGGAGATAAAATACATTTAATAAAGCTTACAGTAAGTTTTTTTTTCTAGCTCTCAGGGCTTTTTTCTATGAATCTCAAAAGCAAATTGGCAACTGGTTCTGCGGGTTTCACCAACTCAAATTTAAGACTTTTTAAGACCACAATGAGTGGAATTTAAGATCTATATTTCAAAAGAAATGTATAAACTCCATCCAGCCAATTTGCAATAAATCTGCTCTTACCATTAACAGACGCAAACCAGCTAGCTAGCTAGCAAGGGTACATTAGCAGTGAGTCACAGGATGCAATGACCATGTCTGAGAGTGACTCAAAAGTTTGCCTGACAGAAAAAATCCCACAAGAAAAAAAAAATGCATAGAATATACGCAATTAAACAGCCGTGCCAAGACAAAATTTAAGATTTGTGATTAACGTATTTAAGGCCAACTTACTTTTTAAAAAGTTATTTTAAGACATCCTAAGGCCTTAATTTTAGGTACATGAATTTAGGACTTTTTAAAGACGCATGTTCACCCTGGTATATGTGAAATAAGGCGTCACCTGGTGTTCAAGGGAGTAATGAAGATGAACTGCCGAAGGTGCTGCCGCTCTGAAAGCTCCAGGAGGAGGTCCAGACAGATCCTCCTGTTGTGCATGTCCTGCAGAAAACAGTTTTCAATTCAGAAGAGTGTTCATGTCTTTTTCCCACTTCCTTTCCAAAGACATACGTGTCAGTGTTTTCCAAATGCTTTCTATGCACTCACCATGTAGACGTCAAACTCGTCGAGGCATCTGAACGGCGATTCTGTGATCTCCCAGAGGGAGAGCATGAAGCAAACGGTGGAGAAGGAGCGCTCCCCACCAGACAGAGACCTCATGTCACTCGCTCCATCTTTGTCCCTGCCTGGAGGCTTTACCTTTGGAGCAAAACAGAATTAGCTATTACTCAAATTGTACTTACTCATTTTTTTTTTTTTTTTAAGATTTAAGGGACCTAAAGGTAACAGACTCCTTGTCTTGGAAGTGTGAGTTATCCTTGAACATCAGTTTGTTACTTTAACAAAATAATGAGAGCAGGCATTTTTACTTTGTATAACTTGGTCTTTGTGTAACTGCGCCTTTCAATTTAAATACGGCTCAGACAAAATCACAAAGTCTCACAAAGCTTCTACTGCAAATATCTTTGCACACTGGAAGTAAGACATAACTAACATACAAGTGGAAAGGCAAGAAATAAGAGTTTGTTTTAGGTCAACAATTTCTTAATATTGATGAAAAAAGTACTAGTTCCACTAGCAGGTTATTTCACCTTTTGATAGGGGAAAAATGTCTTGCTATAAGTGAAATAATCTGCCTGTGGAACTAGCACTTTTTTTTTTGTCAATATTTAGGAATTATTTACTTAAAACAAGTTCCTACATCTTGCTGAAAAGTTACTTATGAGTTAATTTGATCTTATTTCAAGCGTACGAAGACAAACTAAACAAAAATACTTGGTAAGATTTTGCATTGTCGAAAAAGGACCTGTGCACTGACTAAACGAATCTGCAGAATCGTCTTGGATCTGAAGTAAAACACTCTCCAGACATCCTGTTACTTAAGCTTCTAGGGTCACTGCATACGCAAAACCAATCCAAAGCTGCACTGTATACGATGAGTAGCACAGATAAAGACGTACCGAAATTGAAAGCGTCTCGTTGTTGTGATCAAAGATCATGGCGCCGCAGCAGTTCATCTTGATTAAGAAGTTATTGAAGTACAGCTTACACCTCACTGAGAGGGATCTTAGGGAGGAGAGGAAAGGACGAAATTGTTCTGTCATATAAAACTCCAATAGAATACAGTGGTGTCATACAGCGTTTGTCCCGTTCCTGGTTTCCTATGGTTTTGCATGTTTGTCATTCAGAACATTAAACCAATTTAAATATCAGTCAAAGCCAACGCAAGTAAACACAAGATGCAGTTTTCAAATTAAGGGAGGAAAAAAAAAAAGATCGGCCCCTCAGTTAAAACATAAGTGTTGTTTATTACACCTCAGGTCACTGTTTCTAGCCACACTCAGGCCAGATTACTGCCATACCTGTTCTCAATCAAGTCATCACTTTATGCCAAAAGATCCTTGAAAGCTAAACGTCATTCTGAGAGCCAAAGAAATGTAGGAACAAAAGTAATTGAGATATATCGGTATCTAAAGTGTTCCGAAGCCATTGGGAGTCCAGCAAACCACAGAGAGCTGCTATCCACACATGGTGAAAACATGGAGCAGTGATGACGCTTCGAATGAGAGGCCCGCCGACCAAAATTACCTCCAGAGCGGAGTGACGAATCATCCAGGTCACAAAAGACCCCACAACAACATCTGAAGAACTTCAGGCCTCACTTTCCTCGGTTAAGGTCAGAGGTCATGCCTCCGCCGCAAGAAAAATGGCCAAGACGAAAACCACTGCTGAACAAAAATACCATTAAAACTCAGTTTTCCCTGTTAGATTTTTAGAAAAACATTCTGCGGACTGACGAGACCAGAAGTTGAACTCTTCAGAGGATGCTTGCTCCGTTACATCTGGTGTGAAAGCAACACAGCATCCCCGAAAAAGAACATCACGCCAGCAGTAAAACATGGTGTTGGTAGTGTGATGGGTCTGTTTTGGTGCTACAGGACCCAGAGGACTTGCTGAGATAAATGGAGCCGTGATTTCTGCATCCTGAAGGAGAACGTCCGGCCGGCCGGCCGTCTGTCTGTGACCGCAAGCTGAAACAAACTTGGGTTCTGCAGCAGGACCATGATCCAAAACACGCCAGCAAGTCCACCTCTGAACAACTGAAGAATGAGGTCAAAGTCCTGACTCCATTCTTCACTTGATACCAGTTGTTGCTTCTAAGGGCGACCCAACCACTTATTACATTTAGGGGCAATCACTTTTTCACACAAGGCCATGTATGTTTAAATGTTTTTTCCTCCCTTAATATTAAACACCTTTACATAAAAAGTGTTTTCTGTGTTTACTTGTGTTGGCTTTGACTCCTATGTAAATTGGTTTGATTTTCTGAAACACTTTAAAACAGCAAATCGTGAAGGTGGCAAACACTTTTTCACACCACAGTAAAATGCCATTTATAAGTGTAAGATAACAGTGAAAACACATCTGAAATGGTGATGGCTGCTTCTCTACCTGCGCATTATTTTGTATCTGTTCTGCCTGTCTGACATGATGTTGTTGAGCCGGTCGATGAACTTGCGCAGATCCCTCACTTGGTTGGTTTTCTCTTTGTAGAGCGAGAGGGCCTCGGCGTACTCCCTAATGAGGTCAGAGGGAAGAAGTTGGCATGGTGTAAATATTTCTGTCTTAAACTGCATGAAACCAGGGCACAAGATGAGTTAGGAATAGCCAAGAGGCAGATCTGATTAAGGTACAAAGGAGGCTCAGCAGAGGTTCAGCCGATCCAATGAGACTGCTGCTCCTATTAATTATCTCTCTTAGTTTGGCTTTTTTTTTTTCTCTCTCGTGCATCCCAGTCTGACTGTCTTTCTTTTTTGTCAAGAGTGTGTGCATTACAGCTGCTTCCTTTTCCTCTTTCGTTTCCTCTTTATGCTGGTGATCTTTTTCTGGGGCTTTTCTCGTTTCTGTCTTTCCTACTGCGTGTGACCCAGAAATGGGTCAGAGCCCAAAATCCTGAAGGAAGTCCCCATTTCCTAAAATGCAACCGGAGGCGAGAGGAAAAAGGCAAATGAAGACCTGGTAGGGAAGCAATGACCAATATGTACAAACATGTTCTGCCACTGAAATAAAAGCGGGTGTGTTAATGGTTCTGAACATAGCTGTCAACTACTAAAAGAAACCTGTTGCTTCCTGTGGTCCTTTATGACGTCTTCTGATTTCCTGTCTTGTTTTGACCTATTTCGAATAACCCAGCTGTGCATACATTTGTTTTCGTTCACCTTGGACCTTATGCAATAACACTTCTGTGGATTCTCCACAGAAACATGGCAAATCTGTAATTGGGGAAGCTGAAGCCACAAAACATCCAAACGTATGAAAAAATCTGTACTCAGCACGTCTTTCGATGTGGCAGCAGAGAGGTGTTTTCTGATTGATCCGTGCCGTCTCTCACCTGATCACCAGCTCCTGCTCGCCGTGGTTTCCTTCATAGACCTTGAGCTTCTTCTTGAGCCGTGTGATTTCTGTGTCGATGCTCTTGGTGGTGGAAGTGACGTGCTGCCGCTCGGGGCTAATCTGCGTGGCTTTCTTCACGTTTTCCTGTCAACACGTCAATCATGTCTGGTCAGAGTCTGGTCTTTATAGGCGAATAAGCCATCGATTAGGGCTGGAACGATTAACCGGGTATTGAAACAATCATCAATAATCGATTTAGTAATCGATTAATCGTTAACTGGAGTATACAGACTCGAAAAAGGCACAACATATTCCGAGCAGTAATTAAGCCAAAACTGCACAAAATACATTTTGAATTTAAGATCAGAACATCTTCTGTCTGTAAATATGTTTTAGCCAAAACTCCTCAAGCTGCAGCTTCCACTGAAGGAACAATGTGTTATCGGCAACAAAATGTTAATTTCCTTATTTAACAAAGAAATGTAATTATTTGCACATTTTAGGATATGTCTAATTTTTATTCAGCAGGATTTTTAATTGGAAAATCTGTAGAATGTGTAAAAAATTTTTATCAGATTAATCGTCAGAATAATCGATTACTAAAATAATCCTTAATTGCAGCTTTACCATCTGTCCCTAACTGCAAAAGTGCAGAAACTAGATTTACCTGAAACAGATTGGAAAAGTAAAAGAGAAAAAAAAACAACCAGAAAAACAAGCAGAGTTCTCTTTACCTGCAAGTCTTGCTCTTTGCCTGAAAGTACGCTTTTCATTGCTTGGATGTTGCCCTCGTGCCCTTTCAGTTTCTTCTCTAGTAGTTTAAGGTTACGTTCATGTTTTATACACTCAGTCTCCAGTTTCAGCTGCTCATCCTGGATGGCAAGAACAAAAATAGGATCTTTTTCACCATCAGGAGATCCTTGTGTTTAAATACTGGATGATAGAAGTAGCAGCAGAGAACAGACTAATGCATTACGACCACTGTGGGGGTGAAAATGTCAGCAAATTTTTTTTCACCTTCAGTGGCTCAATTTCCTCCAGCAGCTGATCGATTTTATCTCTGACGGAGGAGTACTTGGAGTCTGCCTCTTCTGATGTTTTCCGCTGCTTGTCCAGTTCTGCCTCTGCCTCCTGAACGGCTTGTTTTTCCGCCTCAATTTTCTGTTGGTTCTCCTGGGCAACTTCCTCCTGCGCATTGAGATTTCAGGCGTTAATCTGGCACAACTCATCGACGTTGTGTCTGACTCTGAAAGTGATAAAACTGAGGAAAGCTGAGGGTCACCAAGGAGGAGATGTCATCACTTTGCTCCTCATTAGCGGTCTCCAGCTCACTTATTGCTGCCTTGACCTGGTTCTCAGAGGCCTGCGATGCAGCCAAAACAGGGAAACGACAAAGAAAAAAAGGATTTGAAGAGAGGGGAGGTAATGACACGGTAAAACTAGATTTAAGAGGTGATGTTGCCTCACGCTGACCTGAGTCTTCTTCAGGGTCTTGATGGTGTTGTTCAGGCTGCTCTCCATGTTAACTATGTCATCGCTGACGGAGTTCACCTGAAGCTGAAACCTGGACAGCTGAGCTTCGAGATTCTCCAGTTCTGACTCCAGTGCACTGCGACACACATCAGAGATTTTCTCTCAGTCAGCGACTCCCAGCAGTTCAGACTGGACTCAAAACGAGTTCATTCCAACATCTCTAAAGCCAGACTTAATGTGAATTTGGGATCAGTGTCTGGTCAGAGGCGATGCTGAAGAACTTGGGGTTTGTCCGTTTCCTTCATGCCATCATCCAGCCATCCATCGAAACACACCAGTACACCTGGCAGGTTAGGGGTTTTCCACCAATGCGGTTCAGAGCGTGTTGCCGTTCTGAATGCGTCTATGAACTGATGTTGCGTGTTTCCACAGAAAACAAAAAGGTTCCACATCATAAACTCAGATTTTTCTGCGCAAACCCCAACGTCACCTACGGACCGAGAGCAATAATAATGAAGCATGGCACCAAAGAACGTGCAGCGGTCTGCTAACCTGTCATAATGAGCAATACATCAATTAATTGCACAACAAATATAATTTCCATTTGGACAACAGTCGTTAAAGAGACGCTCCCCTCTGATGTTGTACAGAAAAGCCGGCATGTTGAGAAACGCCGCAAACATTTGACAACAAGTACGACATTTGCACTACCTACCACTTCTGCCTGTTTTTCCCGTCTGAGCTTAATGGTGATTATTTTTTTGAAATGCAATACTGGTTACTGAGACTTCATAATACATCATAACTATTGTTGCTTCTGTTGTTTATTTGGGACATTTGAAATGTTTTCCAGTTCCAGTGTTGAATATTCTTCAGTTGTTTTGATACTTGCTTAGCTACAATTTGTGGCGATGGAACGGCGTCAGGTCTGACGATCTTTGTGTGAAGCTGCACAGCAGAAAAAAGCTCCAGAGTCTTTGTGATGGTCTGCAGTCAAACTGGGGCTCATTTTACCTTCTGAGCAATCCCAGGTAATTTCGGATCAGTTTACACTTCCTTCGGCTGATGGTTTTAAACTAGGATTATGGCAACACGATAGCTGTAAAAGCTACTTCAACCTTTTACAGCAGTTTGTTTAATTGTTTTATTTTACTTCTTTTTATTTTACACTGCTGGAACCATTTCAGGATAACCATTTGCACTAGTATTTATTGAAAGGAAGGTAGAAAGATTGCTGATTTTAGGTTTGAATGGAGCTGCCACAGTAGCTGCTGCTGCTGCGTCTGTGTATGTGGTTGTTCTTACAAGTTGCATCTCACATGCTTTAAATATCAATGATCTTTATTCCAAACTACCACTGTGTTAATACCAGTTTTAATTAACTTTTTGAGCTTAACCGCCACGACACGTCATAAATTACGTCTATCGGCATCAGAGTGTAACTCCGATTAAAAAATCCATTCTGCAAACATATTTCCACACAGTTTGTAAGTGGAAGCAGGCAGCTTTTAAACTACAGCCGCTATGAAGCAACCTCAGGTTAATCGTATATATCAGTCTGATTTAATCATGCTGAATCTCACTGCTGTGTTGGGTGGGGATCTGTGTCTCGAAATCGCAGCAGCATTGCAGCAGCAGGAGGAGAAGTCGTTCTGACCCAGAGAACGTAATCTACATAAATGACCCAGTTCTCTGACCCCACAATGGCAACGCACACAAAGCAGCCCAGGTGAAGAAACGATTCCAGGATACTGAGCTCCAGACAAAAATAAAGCAACAAAAAAATGCTTTGTTGTTGTTTAAGGCTTGTGAAACAACTATATACGATCGGCAAGACCATTTCCAATATCTATGAGTAAATGGAAATGGACAGAACTTATATAGCGCTTTATCCGATCATTTTTGACCACTCAAAGTGCTTTACACTAGTGTCATTCACCCATTCGCACTCACAAATTCATGCACCGATACGCAGATCTGTAGGCAATTTGGGGTTAAGTGCCTTGCCCAAAGGCACATCGACATGGGGCAGGAGGAAGCTGGAACTGAACCTACAACCTTCCGATCACAAGACAACTACTCTTTCCACAGAGCCACAGTCGCCCTGTTGGTTACATTCCGCTCATGTTAATTACACTACAAACCCCATCGTACACCACATCAGAGTGAGTCAGATCCAAACTTCCTGCATTTTCTGTGTTGTCAAGAATCGACAAAGCGAACCAGTCCTGCTGTCTTCCCAACTGTATCTTTAGCTAGTAAGCTGCAAACGCTGCCCAGTGAGGTTGCAGGACGGCGGCTGTGACTGAGGCAGAAAAAACAAACAACTGCTCTGTAATCCATTGATGTAAAAAACAGAGAAAATAAAATATCTAACCAGCTTAAAGGGGAACTATTATGCAAAATTCACTTTTTACACGTTTGTTGCTTCCATTTGGGTTTCTACTGCTTCTAAAAATAGCCCAAGCTGTTTTTTGGCAATAAAATTAAGATTTTTGGTGTCTGAGAAAATGAGCCGTTTCAAAAACCTCCCGACGGGCACTGCGGCGTTACCTAGCAACCAAAGCAAAACCCAGCCACGTGATGTAGTAACCCAAGCAAAGCTCCAGCCCACTTAGTCAGCTGCTTTTACCGCTGTATGCACTGTACAACTTCAACTGGAAAAGACAAGTTTTGTTGTTGATCCAGAAACCCCTGGCTGCATTCTTGTTGGTTGTGCAGGAGACTCCACTTGTGCTTTTCAAAGATGTATGGTTGTATAATTGCACATTTGTTTGCATCCATTTTCATGTGCGAGTGTAAACATTGAGTTTGACGGCGTTTAGAGCTTATTTAAATTTAAAGTGAAAACAGCTCATTCTGAAATGATTTCAAAACAGGCTGAACTGAGCAGACTACAATCTCATTGTCTAAGAATGATTTTGTGGAAAAATATAATGTTTTGCATAGTCTATATACCTGTCCTAACCTGATCCAGGAAGAACAATAGGTCACCTTTAAATTTTATTGTTGTTGTCTTTTTCCATTTCCTCTGGAGTAACAACACAAAGTTGTAGTTTTTAACATTTATCCTGTTCAGCCCATAAAACAGCCGGTTTCAGGTCATGGTCCTTTTTCTATGACCGAATTTGACCTCCAGGGCCAACTGTACATCTTATGCGTATTCTATCCTGAACAAACGCCAAAGTACTCACTGTATTTCCGTCTCAATATCTCCACTGAGGTATTTGGCCATGCTGAACTCAGAGGTGTAGTAGCGGTTCGGGAACACCTGATCTCCCTCAGCTGTGAAAGCTCCAGGGCTGTTCTTGGGGGCCCGGCCTTCCCGCTATACCCCCCTCCCCTTTTTTTTTTCCAAAAACCCCCCTGTGATCCACAAACGAAGCAAAAAAAAAAAAAAAAAAAAAAAAAAAAAAAAAAAAACCCAGAAACTAACATAAAAAAAAAACTGAAATTAACATCTACATCAGTCTAGACAGACGCTAACTTTGATTATGAGAATGGTTTCTATCCCCCTCATATCAATCAGACAATTGACGATGACGGGAGTTGCCGATGTGATCGTGTCCAGCACGGTTGGGTAATCTGGATGACATGCTTTCCTGGTCAAAAAAACAGAACGAGAAGAAAAAATTTAATTCAATAGTTCTCATGACATGCAAGTGGAGTAGAAACAGCAGCAAGTTCTTACCGCCCATGAACGTTGTAGAGTTTATCAGTGAAGGGGCTAACGATGATCTGCGGTCTGTTGCCCTTCGGATAGAAGCGAGACATGAGCCGCTGAAGGACTGACTCATCTTTGTAGTTGTCGCAGCAGAACGCCTTCATGAAGCTCCGCAAACAGCACTCCACCGCCACGGCCAGGGTGGGATCCTTCAAACTGATGCAAGCCCCTGAGATCAAACAAGAAATGTTATGCGACACATCAACAGAGTAGTCTATAGATGTGGAGTGGAAGGGAAAAAATTTGTGCTTTTCAATATTTACTAAAAATAAAAATACTGGGGTTTTCATTGGCAAACAGCCCCTTTAACTGAATGGCCCAGTCAAAGTCCAGACCTAAATACAGTTAAGAATCTGTGCCAAGACTCGAACATTTCTGCTCGCGGTCTCCCTCCATCCAGTTGTACTGAGCTTTGGCTATTTAGCAAATAAAAAGGCTCAAAATGAGCTATAATTGCAAGTAGAAGTGATTCTACAAGATCTGACTCGAAGCTTCTAAATATAAATGCACTCCACACTTTTCAGATTTTTCTGTACACGCATTTAAAACATGAATCACTTTCTTCTACATCAAAATTATGCACTGCTTTGTGTTAGTCTTTCATGTCAAATCCTAATTTTAAAACACTCCAGTTTGCGTTTGAAAACATTTCAGGGCTACAAAAACTTTTGAAAACTATTCTAAGCGGCAAGTAAGATGCTTTCTGATGAATTTGAAACTATATCATACGTTCACAATCAGCATGAAAGCACTGATAGTCAATAGCTATCTAATCTTGTCATCAAAACAGGAAATGGGGTCAAAACAAACTCGTCCTAGTTGATTAGTTGCCTGCTTATTGTTTATGTCGCCATGTTTACTTTACAGGGATGAACATAACTTCATCAAAATACAACATAAGCAGAAATATTATATTAAGGTTTAACTTTTTTTTTTAATCACCGTATAGTAAAACACCTTGAAGAGCAAACTGATTTATTAAGATTTAATGTGTTAGACCAACACAAAATAGCACATTTTGTGAAGTGGAAGGAAAACGGTAGATAACTTTCAACATATTTAAAAAATAACAAATGTATTAAACCTTTCAAAGTTACCTTTCCAGTAAATTAACAGCGTTCAAGAATATACATTGTGGGAGCAATTCTAATCAGTGATTTGGTTATCGACTACAATAGAAATAATACATTAATATTGATACTGGCCCAAAATGTTCATATTGTTGTGTCTCTAACCATAATTTATTAATATGCTTTGATCTGCAACAGTGAGCCTCTTTCTTTCTTTCTTTTGTGATTCTTTCTTTCGTTCTTTCAGTTTTTATAGTTTTTTTTTATATACTAATCCCGGACGGTTAGTTACCTATTGGCCCGACAGGTTTCTTGATGAAGCTTCCTGCAGCGAACGCATCATTAATGGCAGCAATCAGGTCAGGAACATCGTCTCCAAACCGCTTGAGCTTGTTGGATCGACTGGCCAGGAGCTGGTTTTTTCTCTTCTTCTTGGACTCGTAAGCAAACTGCACACTCTTTGCTTCAACTCTAGTGTAAAAGAAAGGTTTTTATTTATTATTTTCAGAGGAATGAATACTCACTTGCCACAAATAAAAATAAAAAAAAAATACAAACCTACCCCTGGAGTTAGCTTGTGTGAGAAGCAGGAAGTATTTCTCGTACCTTAGCTTGTCCCGTTCTTCTTTTCCTTTCAGGAGTGCCTGATGTTTCTTCTTGATGTCTTCATTCAGCTGCGAACACGTCCTCTCAAGCCCCGCCAGCTGCTCCTTCAGCTCGCCCAACGTCGCCTGTTGTCTCGAGCGTCTGGTTTCTCCGCTGTTGTTCAGTCTCTCGCTGACGGCAGAGGAAACATTTCAAGTTGTTGCGGGGTCTTCTGGAAAACTAAGCCAATAAATACACTGCAAAAACACATCATCTCACAAAGAGACTTTTTGGTCTGGTTTCTAATGCAAATATTAGTGCATTTGAAATGCGGCAAAACTGATTTGCAAGCAACTTTTCAGCAAGAAACGGGAGCTTTTTTAAATTCAATAATTCCTTAATACTGATAAAAAAGCGCGAGCTGTAAGTGAAATAATCTGTCAGTGGAAAAAGACATTTTTCCCATTTTATAAGCTGAAATGACTTGTTCCAGATTATTTCACATATAACAAGCACTTTTTCATCAATTTTGAGGAATTATTGACTTAAAACAACCCGACCTCCAACATCTTGCAGAAAAGTTACATATAATTTAGCTTTATCTTGCTCCAAGTGGGCTAAGATATTTGTACTAGAAACTGAACCAAAAAATACTTGGTAAGATTTAGTGTTTTTGCAGTGTAAGACGTCTGAACACCTCCACACCTCGCTTTAGCCTTGTTAATTTTCTCCTGGAGAAGGTTCTGCTCGCGTTCTGTTTGCTTAAGTTTGTTCAAAGCCCGGAAATAAACAAGCTGTGAAAGAAAAAAAAAAAAAAGTAATAAAATAAAAAAATTAAAAAAAACCACATATCCCATCTATTTAAGAGAATCATTTAGAAAGTTGTAAAGAATACCTCCTGCTCCTTGTGAGCTTTGTTAATGATCTTTGCTTGCTGTTTAAAGTTGAGATTATCCTCTCTCAGGGACTTCTGCTCCTCTCTCAGACCGTCAGCTCTCTTTTTAATCACCTGCAGCCTTTTCTCCATGTGTGCCAGCTTTGACTGCAAGAAAGACAACAACAACAAAAAAAAAAAATATAAGCAAAAGCTGCCCGGTAAAGACAAGGTACATTTATAGAAAGACTTGGACATTCCAAATTAAGGGGAATAATTTTATTTCACACCTGACAGAGCTGCACGTTATCTTCATGTTTCTTATCTTTCTCTTCTTTCTGAATTTCCTCCTTCAGCTGCTGTATGGACTGCTCCTTGTCCCTGACCTAAAGGTGATAAAACATACATGTTTATCATGTTTAGGTGCAACAGCTTGTTAAACACTAGATATCCCAGTAAGAACGACAGGCGATGACATCCTGTTTTATCTAGTTTAAGTTAGTTTCTTGTTTTCTTTCAACAAAGTTATAGTCAGAAAAATAAGCATAAATTATTTCCAGTCAAGATTCTTATTTGTTTCTTTACAGGATAGAAAGGTTTACCAGGTAATTTACTTTTTAGACATAAAAAAAGCCTTTGGAGTCACAAAGTTTTAAAGCAGAACTGGAACGCCATAACTAGACATGATATGGTATCTGGAAATGCAAAGCATGGCTATCTGTTGTTTTTTCTTTAAGAATAGAAAAATAAATCTCAAGTGGATGTTTGGCCATTTAACAGAACACAGAAAGAGGGTGGCGTGAGTTCTACAATTGTTTCCAAACATCTGTACGCAGGAAAAGAGGCAGACCTTTCCTCTTTAAAAAGGTGGAAAGGCTGGACTTTTTCTAAAAGAAAAAAACAACACAAAAAAAAAGGTCTCTGTTCAAAATACATCAAGACACATCAAAACGTATTGAGGCTATAAATCCGCTAACCTCTTATCTTCAAGGTGAGGAAAAAACAAAGATTGAGGAACCAGGACAAAGCGGGCTAAGTGGCTACGACGGATAGCTGTAGGACTGAATCAGCAGCCACTTTATTGAGGCCATTACAGGTGTTGTTTGAGAGCATAAAGTTTTTCAACTAAGAAGATGTGTTGGAGAGCAGGGTTTTCTTTAAGTACAGCCACTGCAACCTTCATGGAGAAAGTTATTGAACTGAATCAATAACCGCTCGCTCCAAATGTTCCTCCTGCATATTTACCTATGATCAAGACCTACAGAAACTAGCCAGTGTTTTCTTAATCTGGAGCTGTTTCATGCAAGATGCTTTGCTCTTGCTTTCTTTTAAACACACTCCAGACTTCGGATGAATATAAGTGATTATAACTAAGATTCTTATTAGTTATAATAAGAATATATTATAACTACTATATACAGTGGGGAAAAAAGTATTTAGTCAGTCACCAATTGTGCAAGTTCTCCCACTTAAAAAAATGAGAGGCCTGGAATTGACATCATAGGTAGACATCAACGATGAGAGACAAAATGAGAAAAAAAAATTGATACAGGTAATGATTGGAGGACAGAGGAACCTCTTAAAGAAGAAGTTACAGGTCTGTGACAGCCAGAAATCTTGCTTGCTTGTCAGTGACCAAATACTTATTTTCCACCCTTATTTTCAAATAAATTATTTAAAAATCAGACAATGTGATTTTCTGAATTTTTTTTCTTATTAACTAAGAGTCACAAAAACAACCAAAAAGAGACACTGTCTGCTGAACACATCGACGTAAGACAGGATCTTACCAAACACCACGCCATTTGTTTCTTCAGGGTCTCCAAATTGTCCTTCAAATCACTGAAAGACGACAAGCTTTCATATCGCTCTTTCTTCTGCAGGAACTCCTGCTTTAAGTCCTTCAGACACTGAACACAAAAACAAAGATTAACACATTTTCATTTTTTTTGTTTAAGAAATATGTCACAGACATGCTAAAGTATCAGCAGCAATTTCATCTCTCAGTTGCCTCTTAAAACAGAGCTTAGAAAGTGTATATAAAGTAAGCTTCAAAAATAAGAGCCTGGAGAAGAAAGGGAAAAATAAACAAATGAATAGATATTTTTATTGTACTCATATATTATATAGAAATCTATGACATTACTAAGCAGTGCTTCTTTTAACAAGTGTGTATTTTGCAAGTAGAAGCTGATCAACAAACAAAAGGTGAACAGAGAAAGGGGATACCACGTATATAAAAGATTACGGTACGTTATAATCTATCTTGACTTTATATCTTTTTAATACAGATATAAAAACGATGCAATGGAAATAGACTGGAATTAACTGAATTGAAATGAAATTAATTTAAACCAAACAGGATTCCATGGATATTTGGATATAAACTGAACTTGTTTGTTCTGTAAATTGTACCATCACACCATGAATTTAACTGAACTAAGTAAAATGTATGGCAGTGTATTAAACCACTCTAAACTACGAGGTTGAAACGTTTTACCATATTTTTGAGCAACTGAATAACTTCATAATTCAGGAACATGAAGTCATTGATAAATATGTGGATTGGAAATCAGAACATCCATCAAACATCTGGCAGATTTATCAACTCCAGAGTAAAAGAGCTCGAGTTCTGTACCTCCTCTTGCCTCTCAACCTGTTGCCGTGTGATTGTTTCAGTGTGCTTGATGTGGATGTAGTCTCTCTTCATCTGCTCGAGTAAAGTTGCTTTCATGAAGAACTAGGAATGGTGAAACAACACAACTTCAGCTTGAAAGACAAAGCTAGCCCAATGGAAACTGCAATCAGTGATCTCATAGGGAATGTGGCGTGGGACCTTGTATTTGTCCGACTCGTTTTTCGAGTGCAGGAACTGTTTGCTCATTTCTTGGCTGAGAATGGATACTGGATTATCCAGCTGAAACACACACAAAAAATATAACACATGTTCCCTTTCAGGACCAGAACCACTGAATTTCCTCAATATCCCTTCAAATTTAAGGAAACATATAATTGTTACCTGGATGTTAAAGTGGTCCAGAACTGCTACCAATTCTTCTTTCTTGTTTGAGACAAGTTGACCTAAATATGAAAGAACAAATAACATAATTCAAATCAATTAGAATTGGTTTATATTAGATACAGTAATCCACATTGTTGCAAAGATATTCAGAACAGAACAGATTCTTGCTTTATCTACACACAGTGCAGTGTATATAACGACATCTAGAGCAAAAAGAATGAGTGAATGCAATATACAGTCCACTTTATTTAGATATACACCAACTCAACAGTAATATTCAGATTAAATTCAGTCTAAATTCAGATGCTGTCATATTAAATTGATTATATGACCAAAGTAATTACTGTTGATTGTTTCAAATCGTTGATTTTACAGGAGGCATCATAATATCAGAATATTAGGCAGGTCTGGATGCGTCTGTGGAGCAAAAGAATTACCGTACTTTCAGGACTGTAGAGTGCAGCTGGATATAAGTCGCACCAATAACTTAAAAAATTTGTAAATATATAAGCTGCACTTGTCTCTAAGCCGCAGATATTCACTTTTATCAAAAGCCATCCAGAATATATGTGACTTCTGACACGTAGACGAGACTTTTGATCACGAAAGACAGAGAGGAAGTGTGTGACGAAGTGATTCTGGGGCTGGATGCTTTTAATGCACAAGAGAATCGTAAAGATAGCCATCAATGACTTTTCCTGGTAAGCTATTGTATTTTTGAAATTTTTTTTAAAGCAACCGTGTTCAGAAAAAAAAAAATTCTGAAAAAAGCACAAATAATATAAATATTTGTGTATATTACATGTCCATATTTAATTAAAAGCTTAAAATAAAAAATCTGTATAGCACCATTATGTGTAAATATCTCCTGTTACAACACAATATCAATGTCAATTTTGACTCAAGGCAAAATTCGCTCTTGATCTTGTGCAGTCTTCTTCTACATCATCATGCTGCAGTCCAGCATTTCAAAATCCATTGGTAGAAATTGGTGCATCATCGTTTAAGATGCAGCGAACACAGCGTGTAAAAAAAAACAATAAGTAGTGGCTTTCGTCTGGAAATTACGGTATGTCTCACACACCCTTAATCCAGGCATGTTATTTTAACTTGAAGAACACAACTAGTACTTGTTGGAAGCTCTTTGTGTTGACAAGACCAAAACTAAGAGGATTAAATAAATTTAACTATGATTTAAAAACTGCCTATCTATGTGAAAAATCACCTGATTTGCTTCTGAGTTTGTATCCCCGAGATCCATCGCTGGAGATGCGTTGTTCAACGGTGATGTAGTCACCATACAGATCCTTTTTGTAGGCATCTGCTCCTCTGTTTCTCAGCTTTACAATAACATCTGCAGTACTAAGCAGACGAAGAGAACCCACCCCCGTGACCTTCTGGATGTAAAGAAAACTACAGCAGCCAGTCAGAGCCATCATCAACTTACCTTTCTCCAGTTTTCACGAAATCTTTCAGCGACACTCCCCTGTTTGTCATGGTGGCCTTCCCACCAAGGCCAACAATCAAGCCGGTCAGAATGGCACTTTTTCCACCTGGGAGTGAAAACACCACCAACAGAGAAAGGGCTAATAAATGAATGCATGTAAAGCATGTCAAACATATGCACAGGTTGAACTAGAACACAGTATGCAAAATGCACCCAGCACTGAGTGTGATCATATTTTTTACAGTAAACTAAAGCTTTCACCTCTAAGAAACAGTTTTTTAAATGGATATAATTTATAACCAACTGCAGTGCAACTAATATGAGTTTCTGTACAAAGAAATACTATTATATTGTAATTCAGTTATAATAACGAAAGAAGCAAAGGAGGGGTCTTTGTTGTATCATTTAGCTGTGTGACTTTATATTGCTAAATTAAGGATGTTGTTCTTCAAACATGGACTTTCCTGAGACTAAAATATGCCTCAATGTGTAAAACACACCAGTTATAATTAGCAACGTATCGAAGGGCGCTAAGTATGCACTTACTCCCATTGTTGCCCACGATAAAATTGACATGGGGCCCAAACTGCACTGGTCCAAAAGAGTGGTGGCACATGAAATTTTTTAAAGTGATGCTTTCAATGAGTCCAATGTCCCCCTACAGCCAGAAGAAAAGACAAAATAGTCAACAGATAATGATATGTAAAGGCACAAAACATGACTTGATATCCTACCGAAGGGGAAGGAGTGAAGATGTGTGAAGATAATCCCTGGTGATTTGTGTCCGTTGCATTTTCATCACCTGCAGCTGTCACTCGCCTGTTCTTCAAACTCGATGCATCAATACTCACACTGGCTTTTCGCTTACTCATTTTGAAAGAGTCACTGGAAATTCAACCAAGCACATCAGGTTCAGTTTAAGAGCATGCACAGTTTACACCGATTTATACATAGCGTGGATTAATGTAAAGCTGTGAACGTTAAAAATAATGCCCAGTTTTGAATGTGAATATATAATGTGCTTACATTATGCTCAGCAGCGAGCATAATGTAACTGGAACTAACTCTGAGGAAATGTGAAGAAGCTTATTGCAGCAGGAAAACAAAGAAAAATGTAGCTAAGAAAGGAAAGAGGTGACAGCAAAGTTTAAACTAAACCGTACAGAAAAGTTCACACATGTACATCAGCTCTGCTGCATATTAATATGCAAGAATAAGAAGCTGCTACAAACTTTCGGCTATAATTAGTAACACAAGCCAGTCTCCCAAACAGTGAATCTGTGAGAAAAGCTAAAGCAAGCGATCTGTTATGAAGCAGGAAGCCACGACTTCGTAAAGATTCACGCAAATGATGAATACAGCACATGTGCCTTGAAAATAGTGATTAACTGAGCCAGTTACATGTTATTCAGAGCAGATGAAGCTGTTTTTCCACCACACGAAATCTGTCCAAGCGCAAAAACAGTCAGCATAGCAGCCGTAAACCGAAACAAAACATAATCACAGGATTATTACCTGGTTTCAGCCTGTCTTCGATTCCTAAACAAACAATAGAAACACACTTACCATCATTCAGTAGCCTGCAGACGTCCACAATAACATGGGACCATGGGGGACTGTTTCGCACTTCCTGCTCGGACTGTGCGAAGGAAACCACAGCAACACGGAACTCAGAGCGCGTCCTCTGATTGGCTGACGGTACACCTGCGTGAGCGCGCGCGCGTCTGAAAACAAAGTAGTTTCTTTGTTTGTTTGTTTGTTTTTAAATTAAGTGTTACTATATAAACCTGTGAACCATGGACATTTTAGAAACTCAGGATGCTCTCAAAGTATGTAAAAAGTGACTTCTAAAGCAGCCTGATGATGATGACGTACTATCACGATGTCAACCGAAGCCTTTAAAAAGCACGTGAGCACAACGTCCTTCCGACGAATTCCAGCCCAGTCCAACGAGAGGAGCAGGATGAAACGAACAGTCAACAATGGACATGGTGAGGCAGAGGTGGCCAAACATTTTGCTACGTGGGCTAAAGCTGTCGAGTTGAAAAGTAGTACTTGAAGCCCCCAAGTACCAGTTTTTTTGTTTATTAAAAATGTAAAAGTAAAATTATTTTAAATTTGTTTAAATTTTAATAAGCGATGAATGCAATATATGAATGAAATTAGCAAAGTAGTCCGACTGCTGAAAAACTGTTTTCTTTAAATCATTTCAAATCAATCCAAAAATGACTTGAAAGAAAGTTTGTCTCATTTTTGTCCAGAAAGACAATCTTGTAATGCTAGAACTGGACATGTATCATTCTGTCTTTAGATAAGCTTGATGGATGGATGTGTCCAAGTTTGCGTATGACTAAAAGTTGATAAGTGTTTGTGGTCCTATTTACATTTATTTAAGTGGAAGCAAAAATATGATTAAATAAAGGGAAATGCTTTTTTTGTTTGTAAAGGTTTCAATTATAAGAAGATTTTAATATGTCCGGTTAAAAATATTAGCTACTCTACAGTTGCAGTTAAAATGTTTCCAAACATGTTACTCTTTCTAAACTACCTCATCCGAAAGAAATATTTTACTTTTTACTATTTAAAAGCCTGTGTGCTTACATAGCCCCCATCTTTAAAGAAACAAAATACAGACAATTTGGGTTGGTAAGCAATGGCTCAAGAACTGAATTTTCAAAGGGACATATTTCTGTCAAATTTTTGCATAGGTTGGTTATTTCAGACTAATTTAAGGAACTAAAATGAAAATATGAAATTTCAGAAAATGTCACAGGAATTTGTTAAAAAAATGTGGAAATTTGAACCATAGCCAATCTAGATTAAAAAATGCAGAACAAATGACATAAATATCAGTTCAGGTGTTGTTTTTGGTATCTGACAGTTTTAATCAGAAATCAGTTGTGGAAAAACTAAACTTTTGATTCTCAAATTTAGGTTGTTTTAAAATGAAATATGATACATTTATATATGCAGTGTTTTTTGAGTTTACAAGTGCAGTCTTTTTAAATTCATAGCTAAAGACAGAAAAATATCTTTTTCACACAGAGACAGTCTCTCTTGTGCACTGTTAAATTTAATCAAATTTGACTGATATTACTATGTGCTGGTATTGCTACATGCTCTAATGTATATATTTTTTTGTATCAACAGGATTCAGTCCATCGCCAAAGCCTGAAGATCTAGCATCCTTGCGTCTGAATGCACAAGCTTCTCAGTATTGCCTATTTAACATGCAAAAACCCATCAGTCCCAAATGGACCGTTGCTGCAAGAAGAGATTTTCAGAACTTTCTGAACTTGGACTCTGTGTCTGGCACTGGTTTAAAATATGTTGGGAAGGCTATGACATCTGAAGCTGATGTGGAACTGAATGTGGTAGATATTGAATCCGGATCCGAGAGTCTGCCTAAATGCCTGGCTCAGTCTTGTGATGTTTCTGAAACTGGGAATCAAAGTCCCCCAGAAATCCCAATGGATGAATATCCCTACTCTACACACAATCTTAAAGTGGGTGGAGAAGATAAGATTCTGGTGACATTTTCTGAATCGGTCCATCACTTTTACTGCCAACTGGATAGAAATTTGCACATGTTGGAAAAACTCTGGAAAAGTGTTGCACTGCTACCTGACAAGCATCAAAGCTCAGATTGTCCACTTGGACTTAATAGCATCTGCTTAGCCAAGTATACTGATAATCAATGGTACAGAGGTCTAATAGTAGAAAGATCCCCAAATCTCAGCGTGCACTTTGTTGACTATGGGGATACCCTTGCTGTTCTTGACACTGATATTCGCCCCTTGCCTCCTGAAGCAAGTATCGCCAGGTCTGTTCCTGTTCAGGCTGTTCCACTCGGGCTGTTTAATGTTCCTGCAGACTTATCGCTGGAAATCAACGAGTGGTTTGCCAACCATGCTGTGGGGAACAATTTCACCATTTCAGTAGCAGCAAAAGGGAAGAAGGGGAAGGTGTTGGTTGAACTGTTTGATGGATCCCTAAATGTAAATGCCTTGGTCAGGGAGAAGGTGACAAAAATGAGACAGCCAAAGATGACTGCTGTGATTTCTAACACTGACGATGAATTCTCTGTCTCTACAAAATCTACTCAGCCAAATGAGGATCATTCCCCACATGAACTCACCAGATCATCAATGTTAAAGAACAACACTGGCTCAGAAATGCAAGAAAACAAGGAAATGTGTCCCACATACGTCTCATCACCAAAGGAGGAGCAAGTGAAGGATTTGGACATCATTCTTGAGAACAATAAAAGCAGGACGGAGACTTTAATTCATAGTTTCTACAGCAACTTAGAAATTACTCAATTTTCCTCCCACAATTACCCAAAGCAAAATGCAGAGGGTTACATGTACAACTGGACAAATATTTCCCAAAACATGGCTGTGGATGCATATGCTTCTTGTATTTCAGGCCCACATTACTTCTGGTGTCAGCATGCCAACACAGAAGACCTTGACAAAATGTTATGTCTTACTAATGAGGCTGCAGAGGCACAAGACATAATTTCACCTGAGCATCTTAAACCTGGTGTTCCCTGCCTTGCTCTGTTTTCAGAAGACAACAAATGGCACAGAGCTCAAATAACTGAGAAATCAGACAAAACAGTCCATGTCTTGTTTGTTGATTATGGCAATGAATGTGATGTCGAGAAAAAAGATGTAAGATTACTGTCTCAAAACTTGCTAGAGGTGGCTCCTAAGGCATTTCTGTGTCGTTTGGATGGTTTCATGGAGTCCAGTGGCTTTTGGGATAATGAGGTCTACGAGGACTTCTACAATCTCATAGTTGACAAACCACTTAAAGTGACAGTTGTGGCCATAGAAAGTTATTCAGAGAATGGTGTTCCCCAACACACAGTAACCACAGAATGTGACAAGATTGTGGTTAACAAGGTCATTCAGAAATACTGGAAGTCATTTTCTGGAGAACATTCTGAAGATATTGTGGCAAAAGATTTTCAAGCCAGCAATAATGATAATCTTGAGCCCTCCAAAGAAAAAACAAGTACTTCCACATACAAGGAGCCAGAAGTGTTCAAAACTAAAACCGAAATGGTGTATGCGTCCTGCATTGCAGAGCCAAAATTCTTCTGGTGTCAGTTTGCCAACACAGAGGATTTATGTGAAATGTCCCAGCTAGCCCAGGAAGCTGGAAAGGCACAGCAGGACGTGACATTCCTTCAGAGTCTTGGACCAGGGAGCCATTGTCTTGCTTTGTTTCCTGATGACAAGCTGTGGTACAGAGCGATGGTAGTCCAGAAAGACAACAGAACGGTACATGTCCTGTTTGTTGACTATGGAAATGAGTCGGACGTTAACATCCAAGACACAAGACCTTTGCCTCAGAATCTTCTGGAAAAGGTACCCCAGGCCTTTCTTTGTCATTTGATTGGATTTGATGAGTCTAAAGGCTCCTGGGATGACCAAGCTTATGACTTCTTCTACAAGCTTTTGGTTGATAAACCCCTTAAACTGACTGTGTTCAGTGCAGAGAGCCATTCAGAGATCCCAGTTCCTCAGTATGCAGTGGAAGTTGAATGTGAGTTGGTATCCATAAATGCATCACTGCAACGTTACTGGAAACCATTTACAGAGGAATGTGCTGTGACAGAGAACCTTTAGATAATCAGCTGCTCATAAGGCAGTCCAACTCAAACATTCCTCCACTTTGTGTCTTAGCATAATGAAGCATATCCAGAAGTATGATGGTTTTGTATTAATCTTTTGATGACCCTAGTTTCCTTAGGTGTCAGTGTGTCTGCCCAGAAGATCTGAAAGAGTTGTGACTTGCAGTCACATCCTCGTCCAATAAGAGACTTGTATATGCCTCTGAGGATTCGTCATTCCTATTTCTTCTTGTCTATTAAAACTTGTACAAAACCAAGTAAAGAAGAAGCAAATTAATTGAAAAGCCTATGATTGTATTTTTTTTCTGTTGGACAGACTTCAGATTTGATTCTGTTATTTATATATATATATATATATATATATATATATATATATATATATATCAGAATCAATTGTGAATGTGTTTGGATCTTTAACCATTCCATTTTATCTCTG
>CAEGAE010021296.1:0-13213 GCA_903067095.1 Girardinus metallicus | reverse complement strand
AATGCGGGCTGTAATCAAAGCTAAAGGCGGCCCAACAAAATATTAGAGAGTGTGACCATTTTTTGGTGGCGACTTTTTTTTTGGCCAGGCAGTGTATATAAATATTTATGGTAACACTTTATTTGACAGGTTGTGAATAAGACTGTCACGACTCCGTCATAAACATGACATAACACCTGTCATGAACATAAGTAAGTCTTCATGAATATTTATGACTGTTGTCATAAAGTGTCAAACGGTAAATCATGACACTTTTAATACAAAGTTGACATTATTCAAAATGTCTTTGTTATGACAACGTGAAATTAACGTGGACAAAAATGTCTTCATTATGACAACTTGAAATAACTAAGAAATTGTGATCTGTCATAAATTTGTTATAAATGTATTACCGATTAAACTTTAAAAATTATCTTTATCTGGTAATATTCTATTGCTCTGCCATTTTGTTTAGACTTAAATTTCTAATTGATCTGAAGTTTAAAGCAAGATGTCTACAAAGCACTTATGAACTTTGCACTTTAAACATTATTACATAGTGCAATACACCATCTCCACCAGTGAGAGGCAGCATTGCACGAACAGGCGTGCAGTGTGTTGGTGAAGAAGAAATCTTCCATCTTGTGAGGCCAACCTAACACAAGGTATAACGGCCAGACCTCTTGTTTAGAAAGAAACCGAAGTATGTCACCTAATACATATGAGGTATGTGTCTTATTAACTTTACATTTTCTTTGAGAAAATAACATTGACTATGTTCTCTTCCTTTATAATGTTAACTGTGAGCAATTCAAGCCAATGCTACCTTGCTGTAAGTTAATGTTAGCTAAAGTTATTAAACTCTATTACTGTAATGTTAGCCCTTAATCTTAAACATATTTTAAAGGCAGGCAAATAGATTTTTTCCCTCAGTCAAAGTTATGATGTATGTGCTTTATTTAGCAACTTGGCTGATGTGACATGGTGCTTGTGTTCTTTGCTTTGGCAACTTTAGCCACATGAAGACCCATTTTAGCCTAAGGACACATGGCAGGCAGTGGGCTGGACAACGGTGGCTAATGAAGACACGCTACAGGAGTGGAGGATAATAATGAGGACCAGCCACAAGCGAAAGAAATTCCTGTTTGACCAAAGAGAAAGAAGCAGATGAAATATTCCCCAATAAAACTAGGCAAGTCATTTTTGTGTTAATACACAATTTACTATTTTCTCCAGGTTAAAGGGGGTGTGAGGGGCTAGGTATGTGGAGAATGGGGAGCAGAAATCAAAATTCACCAGTTAAGTTAACAAGTTATGTTTTAGACAACTAATTGTTGTCAAATGTAAAAATGGTGCTTAATCTATTTATTTATAAATAAACTTCTTACCAGAGTATCTGGTTGGAAAAAAAATTGAAGGCTCACTAAGTGAAAAGATACACTCATGTGCCTAAAACTATACATTAAATGATGCATTCTAAATAACAGGCTGTATGAATTACTGCCAAACAAATATTTGATCAGAATAATTTTGTTCAGCTCTAGTCATTATGCTACTTGTATTAAGAAATAATTGTATTGCACTTTATAACAACCAGTCAAGTTAACTAGACATTTTCCTGGCGGATGGGAACTGCGCAAGAGCATCGGCAGTGGCGTTGCTGGAAACCCCGCGGTTGCCATGAGGCCGGCGGCGCGCTTCGTGCGAGGGCTTCTAACGGCACTTGCGGCTTTCATTTATTTATTTATTTCTCCTGCCTAGTGAACAGCCTTTTTGGGGGCTTTATTATATTCAAAAACTCACCAAACTTGGGGGATGCATACAGCCTGTGTTAAATTTACATATTTTAGGGTGTCCGCAAAAATTGCAACAGAAACGGCTCAACGGAACTTGAAAATTTCAAAAAACCCTCCGCGTTGACCTTACTTTGTTGTAATGACATGGAACTTGGTACACTTGTAGAGCTCCCCAAGACGCACAGAAAATATAATCAATGTCGTAGTACAACTCAAGCAGGAAATCAGCCATTTTGGATTAAAGTTCCGATTTTGACCCCATTTTGGCCGTTTACGGCCTTCGCATTTCATTGAACTCCTCTTAGGGATTTTGATTGATCGGCTTCAAACTTGGTCAGATCGTTCATAAGGCATGGCCGATTAAAAGTTAACAAAACTGTGAGTTTTCGTGCATGCTGAACGGAGGTTGCCTCGGGTCAAAGCCTACTCACCATGAAACACAAAACTGTTGTACCTCATACACAGAAACTCACAGAGGTACCAAACTTTCAGTGATAGATCATCATTGGGTGCTCTACAAAACCCAATGGTCAAATGATGATATCACTTAAGCCTTGACCCCTGAGAACAGGAAGTGTCATGTTTTACGGTGAACTGTCTCTGATCGTGGTTGGATGCCTGACGATCCTATACCGTTATAGTCTGACATCATGTAAGCCCCGCCCCTTCAGAACAGGAAGTGCTTTTTTATTTCTTGGAAAGCTCCATCTCTGGCTCTCTTGACCTAATCAAGATGTTTCTGTGTTGGATGACTGATAGCAAGTTGGTCTCACTTGCTTTAAAGTGCCAAGAGTTTTCAATGGAGGGCGTGACCGTGGCGGCGCGGCGAAGTCATGGTCACGCCATACATTTGGCTCTAAATTCCACAGTTCCACGCCCAACTGAACCAAACTCACTAGGATTGATCCTTATCCACCCCCCAAGAAGAATCCATAACAGTCTTGGTGGGCGTGGCCTAATTTCTCAACAGCGTCCCCTAGAATTATTACAATGATCAGCCCCAAGCCATGCTCTAACCCACAATTATGAAACTTGGTATACATGTGTATCTTGTCAGGACCTACAAAAAAGTCTCAAGGAGCCATGGTCCAAACCCAACAGGAAGTCAGCCATTTTGGATGAAAGCCGCCATTTCCTCTTTTTTATATACGTTGTATCTGATCTAACTCATCCTACAGCGGTTGAGATACAGACTTCATAATTACTCAGGAAAGACTTTTTTGTGCGTTGCCGGGGAACGCTGCTGAACACATCAATGTGCATCGTCTGGCAGACAGGTGCTGGAACTGCATGAGAGCATCTGCAGTGGCGAGTGGGCGGAGGTGCTGGAACCACTGTGGTCACCAATAGGCCAGTGCGGCTCTGAGCTCGAGGGCCGCCCGACGCCACTTGCGGCTTTAATTTCAATTTACGATAGTTAAAATGGCTATATCACAACCATCCAGTATAAATTGTCGTTCAAATAATAAACTTTTGCCATCAAATTCACTGCAAGTATGGTTCATCCGACACCCTATGAATGCATCAATAGTCCCTCCACCTCCCAACCTGAATATTTTCTACCAATCACAATGCGTGGAGAAAACGAACAACATGGTGACAGCGAGAGTTTGAGGCAAGCCGTGAATGAGACAATTACTGAAGAGGAATCAGACGAACCAGTCCAGTTACAAAGAGAAACAGCGCTGGATCAATAATTTGGCAATGGTTCAGATTTTATATGGAGGATGTCGAACAAAATGAGGTAATTTGCGAAACATGTTTGTCACAAAAGATTGTACCACAAGTTTATTTCGCCGCCTATGAGAGTATTCTTTTACATGCCATTCATAGCCGCGCTGCCGCGGTGGAACTAGTCAGTTAAAGTGAAACCTGGAGACGTAGGTAGGATTCATTTAGTGCCACTCATTCTTTTTTTTCTCACTGTCAGCTTGACGATACACAAAGACTCGTTGCCATAGCAATTGGCAACAACGCAACTTTATGTATCAGGATTCAGCACCAATAACACTCAAACATAACCCCCATATAGAGCAGAACATTCAGTTCATTACAGTTTTGTGCTTTTAGGCTTGATACGTATTTTGTGATTATTAATAAGTGATCGCTGTGGTCGATTAACCACCACTGCTATTAACCATGCTAACACATCGGTGGTTGATTAGATAATATAAACACCTGTTTTACTGATGATCTGTCAGTTTTTGTGTAAGTCATCTTTTTTATTTATAAGCTGAACCAAAACACACCTGATTCCACAGCACATCTACTTGATAAGTTTGTCAAAGTCAAGCATAACTGACCTACCTCGCTATTTTTTATTCTTAGTTAAAACTTATTTCTGACCTTGTTATCTAGCTTTGGTGTAGACAGTTCATAGCAAAACACTGCATCCCTTTTCATATGAGCTTGCATTTAAGTCTAACAGGGAAAGGGAGGTGGGAACTTGCGTGGGTGACATGCTGCAAGGAGTCTAATTTAAAATAACATCGGAGCTCAATTAAGAATATTGTGATATATATTGTGTATGGTGATATAGCAAAAATATATCAAGATATTTTATTTTCCTTATATTCCCCAGACCTAGCTAAAAGTAACTAAAAAAGTTACTTTCCAAATCAAGTAATCAGTTACTTTTTGGCATAGATTGTCTCTGAAGAACAGACAGAGCAGGACAACAAAACTGAGCAAGCTCAACTCACATCCTTCGCCCAAGTTCACCAACGACGGATCAGATTGAGTCCCAGAAAATAACAATGCAGAAAGACGCCTTGCAACCACAAGCGCGGTCAAAGCTGATGGGAAGAACAAACTCACTTGGAGAGCCATGAAATGTGAGCTTTATGTGCAGATAAACTGATTTAGTTGTATAACAAAAATATTTTAATTCTTTTCTCATAAAGATTCACTACTTTATAAGCTCCTCAGCCTGCAGATGAAGACGAAGGCTTCAATGATTTGTTAACAATTTACAGCCAAGGTCAAAGTCAAACTGTAGCTCCCTTTGCCATGATTAATGCCTCAAAGAGGACCAGAAGGGAAAATTATGGTTTTCAGTTCAAATAGTTGGTAACTGATTTGAATGGATCTGAGTTGAAAGACAAAACCCACAAAGGATTTTTAACATCACCTACTGGTGACCCCATCATGATTTTCCATATACAATTTGGATCTTGATTTGATAAAAATGGTCGGAAAAAAAAGTCAGAGCGATAGCATGAGGAATAATTTACTGGATAAAATCTGTCTGGTTTGTAGAAGACAGTGGGATTGTGTGAGTCTGTCATCAGTGAAAGCCGATTGTAAAGCTGGAGTGATTCACTTTCAGAATGTAGCAACACAACCTGGAGACATATTTCTTGAAATGCGATCTGTCATTTCCTTCGACAGCTCACGTAGCACAGCCCGGCGACGGCACAGATTGTTGCATGATAAATTGGATTATTCAAACAAATCACTGTCACACTGCAATTATGACTTGTAATGTAGAGAGATGCACGAATGTCTTTTGCTTTGGTTTGTCACTAACATTAGAATATAGGCTCATAGATTCACTCATATTGTTTATTCTCTTGTTTATAAATGAGAAATGAGTCCTGCTTTAGCAACCAGGACAATAAAATGAACTATTTAGTGACAAATGAGGGCAATAAAATTAAAGTATCATCCAGGATTAAAGAAACCAGGTTACATATGATCTTTAGTTTACTGGGGATATTTAAGGGCAGAGAAAGTTATTTCTGCTGGTTCTGCTTTTCTTGTTCCACGTAAATGTTTCAGCAAATATTAATAAAGATACCTTAAGAAAATATAATGTATTTTTCAAATAACTATTTTCTTTATTAAGAGGAAAAGCTATCCAAACCAACCTAAGATGGCAAACACTACGATTTTAATATTCCTTTAAGTAAGTTGTGAAACCCAGATGATGATGTCACGGAAAAATCAAAAAGGATCAGCCAAGACATCAGGAAGAGATCTGTGGATCTGCACAAGTCTGGATCATCCCTGTACAACTTCCACGTTTCAGAAGAAGCAATGTGAATCAAACTCTTTTATGCAACTATAAAACCCAGAGAAAACTCAAAGTATGAGCATCGGACTTTATGAAAATACTGGCGGAAGCTGCTGAGTATCCTGTACAAAAATGTGCTAAAAGGTCAAAAGAAGAAACTATCCCCAACAAAAATAAAATAAAAAAAAAACTAATTTTGATAAGCAACAATCAGGAACAGAAATCATATTCATGTTCTGATCAAATCCTGAAGCTAACAGTTCTGAAACTAAACAGGCCTCAGAAGGTAATAAAGTTATTTCAGACAGCCTAACATAGTAATCTGAAACTTCTTGCAGCCAAAGAAGGAGAGAACATGCCTTAATTGCATAAATTAAATACAGGGAAACACCTTCTAGTAAAAACGTAACACCCACAAGGAGTGAATCAGATCGCTTGGTTTGCAGCCGCACGAGTGATCTCCAAAGATGCGTCTTTGCCTTTTGTTTTTTGTCCATTTTCTCTGCTTATCAAGGTAATTCATGATTGTGTGTGGTGGTTTAAACTTTCTGATGCTTCTCTGTTTGCTTCTAGTGTGGTTTGCTGCATTTGTTTGTCGGAATAAACTCTGGATATGTCTGATGTTGAACAGTAATCTGTTGTCTGTGGTTTTTGCTGTCCCGCACGGCGTCTTGAACCCGAGGACACAAGAGAACAACAAAAGGAGGTGTTTTACCACTATTTTTCTCTCAACAAGACTTACGGAAACCATTTGACCTCTACCATTGCCAACAAAGGATATATTACAAAGTACTGAGATGAACTTTTGTTATTGATCAAATACTTTTTTTCCACCGTTATTTGGAAATAGATTCTTTAAAAATCAGACAATGTGATTTTCTGAATTTCTTTTTCTCATTTTGTCTCTCATAGTTGAGGTCTACCTGTGATGTCAATTACCGGCCTCTCTCATCTTTTTAAGTGGGAGACCTTGCACAATTGGTGACTGACTAAATACTTTGTTCCCCCACTGTACACAGCACACTGAGGAGGGAACAAATTCACTGTTTTACTCTCAAATTATTGTTCTGTTAGCATGTGCTCTAAATATTACCTTAATATTTAGACCAACTTTATCATTTTTGTTTCTAAATATTCCTTTAATATTTAGAGCACATATTAAAGGAATATTTTTAGTAAAAAAAAATCATTCCTTTATAGACATGCGCTGAAAGAATGACTAGCTATCCAAATATTCAAAGGTCTAATAATTTTCCAATCAGTGAACTGAGTATAACTAAACAGTACCAGGTCATGACAATAACAACACTCTTTAGTGGAGAAGTTTTTACAGCAAGAAATGAAAATTATTTTCAAAATTTAGTTTTTTAATTTTTTTTTTAAAGAAGCACAGAGTCTAAGGTTGAAACATACTTCCATTATAAAACCCCAAACAGAGAGATTTAAAGAAAGTCTTTAATTCTGAGACTGACTTTTAATTCCAAATAAATAAAAATAATTGCACACATTTAGAAATTATCTTACTTAACAACAGGACATGTTATCTTCAGAGGACTACATTCTCTCTACATTTGCTTAGACTTCAGAGGTTGCTGCTGTACTTTGACTGCACCTCTGAGCTGGAATGGTGCAGCTCAGTGGTGCACCATTGAGCTGGTGTCCCAAACTTGACATTGGAAATGTCACGTTTGACATTCTCAAACTGTCATTGAATAAACCATTGATGCTAAGAGTGACTGACTTGCCATTTATCGAGACCAGTGCAAGCATAAAATCATGTACAGATGAAAGCACATCTGCTTTGATTTTCTGTCCTTGCCAACATAACAGATGACCTACGAAGATGGTGGAGGCAGCGCAGCCTCCCAGACAGCAATTTACATTGGCTGTGACCTCTGGGTTATCGCAGCTGACAGGGTTTTTAGGATAGTGTATAAAAAGTGAAAAAATGTTTAGAAGAAATGTGGTGTTGAGAACAGTTTTACAACTTCACAGCTATGACAGTCACTTTCAAAGGAAGAGTTTAGTTGGATTTAAAGATGACGTGTACAGATAATCTCCCCTTTAAGATTGGCCAAAGAGCTGAGAATACAAGTGTGATGGCTGTATTTACACCCACACAAATGTGGTAACATTTAATCACACTACACACAATAGTTGAGTCAATCTCACCATACTTATATTTTGTTTCTTTAAACTTAGGATTTCATTTGCAGAATAACTGGTTTTTGTTTATAATGTAACACATCATAACACTGTATTCTAGAATAAGTGCACACATTTTAGTTTACACTGTTATGTCTTGCTTGATTTTACCTCTGTTTGTTTACCTCAGTGTGGGCTGCTCCAGTCCTTCAGGGGAACAAAGAGGTGGAGAAGGAGTGGAATAAGCCTACTGAGACTGCAAATTGGTTCATGCCACTACTCATCATGATTAGTGGGGAATGGAATTTTTCTATGTTAGCTTCAGTTAGGTTTTTGTGTGTTCTTCCATTTGTGTCTTGTATGTGGCCTGATCAACCAGTATTTAAGTTTCCTCTTTGTCTTATTTAGGTAGGTCTGTTTGTTTGAGTCAGTCTGAGTTGAATTCTGTTACTTTGACCTCTTTTATGGGCCCAACTTTATCATTTTTCATTATTTTCCCAAGTTTTTGTTTTGGGTTAAATAAAAAAACATTTTTTTTTTATTTAAACCTGTGTCTAGTTCTCCTTTGACTGCTCGGTCCATCACAACAAGGCTGGAACATATAGAGAATGTTAGCCTTAGAATTGCATCCAGAGGTTTAACTATCCATTTAATCTGAGACTATATCAATGACAGAAAAGTTCACCAGATTGATTGAGCAGTTTGTACAATAATGCGTTAACAAGATATTTTTCAGATGGAAAACGTGTCAATAAAACATGGCTGATGTTGGGCTGGCTTCCTCTGAGATGCAAAGCCTTGAGAGGAGGATCAGGGATGACAAAAGTTTGGATAAAAAAAAAAAGGAAATCATAGGTCACATCGCTGTCTACTTTTGTTCTCAGCAAGCTGCCAAAGACGTTGATGTGGGCACCGTCCCTCCTCTATAGTGATAATTATGCAGCCGGCCACTGCTGATTAAAAGATCTAATCTGCAAGCTTGGTGTTTAACATCTCCCAACAAGTTCCAGCACTTTAAATCTTCTCTTCCAGTGCATAAGATATCACTTCAATCCAAAATACTCTGTCACTTGCAGCAAGCAAATACAGTAACGTGCAGGGAAACATCGTTTTGCTTTTTATTCTTTGTCAGAACAAAGGTGTAACACTGGATGTTTTATTCAGTAGCAAAGTGTGATGTTGACAGTAGCCTAAGATGAAGAACAAATATAAAACTGTGACAGCAGAAATTAGGGCTTCCTCTGTCTGCAGGAGGAATAATGGGAACGTTGTTCCCATATTAAAATATGATCCACTGTAACAAAGAGTCTGATGGGAAACGTCTGTAACAACATTCAAACCTTGGAGAGAATTACACTAATCCGTCCTTCCTCGGTCCAAAACCAATTTTCAGTTTTCACATATTTATTGTGTTCCAACAACTAAAACATAACATAAAAATATGTACAGCAACTTTTTTACATTTTTAATTATTCTTAAAGTGTAGTTTTTCAAATGTAGCTAAAAATTCAGGAACAACATTAACCCATTTTACATGCCAAAGCATCGAATTATTCTAACAATTTTTGTTATTTCATTAAATCAAATGTTAGGTTTTCTAATTATTTTAATATCAAAAGGTTTTGTTAATAACTTTAAAGCACAAAACAATTTTCACCAAAGCTAACGTTAGTCTTTTTCCTGATAATAGCTAACGCGTTAAGCTAGTGCTAGCCATATTTTAGAAAGCTAACTGCAGTACATTTACACTTTGAGCAAAGCAATGTTCATACAGCCAATTTAGAAAGGCATTATTTCATTTACTGTTGAATATTCAGACACATACTATGTTAGATATGTTATTTTTTTATTATTATTATTATTATTGATTTGGTCTTTTTTATACAGTTTCAATAAATAATAATCACTCCCATGGCATCAGTCCATATTTGCCTCAGGACTTTGCAAAATAATTAAAATCATGTTGTTTGTATCTGTATAAGCTACTGATCCCCAGTCTTCATCGCAATATTGTTTTTTGTAATACTGCAATCTCAAAAGATTGCATGAAATATTTGCTAGGCTATCTTGAATCCTGTCCATTTAAATTCTGCTTACCAGAGTTCGCTGAATTTGCAGGTAATTTATGTCCACATTTGATCTTGATTTTAGTGACATATGCAAAAGTTCAGAACCAGCGGTGACATGGTGTTGGAAAAGAAACATTGTTAAAGAAAATGAGCACAACTGCAAACGTGATCACAAAATTAAATAACAGAAATAACTCTATTTTCATCCAGCACTATTAAGCACCTTTATCTAATTTTCATGAAACTCGGAAAGTGCAACAGAGTTCATGTTGTTTATGTACTAATATATGTCAATGGTAGGTGTTTTTAGTTCTGATGCATTTAAAGAACACAGAAATAATCAGACGTTTTAGAGCTGATCAGAGCCGATCAATTGAAAGTCGGCTGCTTAGTTTATCTCTATTAGCTTTTAAATTCCAAACTAAAAGTTACAACTTTCACTGTCAGGCATTTCATCCTAACAGACTCCACAGTTACGTTGCAATAGATAACTATATTTCAAAGATGTCATACGGTTCAACAAGGAGAGCATAAATAAAGTGATGTATTACAGATCGCTACAGGCTGATTTATTTGGACTGGAAAGTTTTTTCTCTCAGATAAAAGGACCTGACCACACTGTGCAGTTGAAACCCGGTCAGTCCGTACAGAAGTTGTTGCTGCTGCTAGCAAAGTAGTGAAGAGGCTGACTGGAAGCGCCCTTACCTTCTCTGAGCAAGTGCGAGTAGATGATCCAGAGGAGAAGTAGGCAGCAGAGTGACGCCCCTCCACCTGCGGACAGCGTCTTGGCCCCAGACTGCATCCTACCCTGTCAGCCGCTTCGGATTTATCCAAACTTAAAACGCCTGTAAGCGTCTCTCAGTTGCCGATTATCCATTGGCGTACCCAAAGCCTGACGTAGGCATCCATTTTGAGGGTATAATGGACGAGGGACTGATACTAATCCCACCTTCCTTTAAAAAAAAAGATAATAATAATAATAATAATAATAATAATAAATAAATAAATAAATAAATAAATAAATAAATAATAATATCAAGTTCCTTCCGTCAGCCGCATATCCATCCAGGTTGCGCAAACAGGCGACAATGTTCCCAGATCTGGCCAAGTTTTGCGCAGCTGCGGCTCTAGAAGCCTGGATTCACTGCAGAAAATGTAAAAAAAAATTAAAAGTGTGTGGATGAAGAGGGAGTGGGCAGCAGCAAAACCCCCCTCGCAGTTTTTATTCCTCGCACAGAGATGCTGATAATGCTGGTAGTAAATTCAGCCGCTCAGCACCCCATGAACGCCGCTGTCACTTCTGCTCTTCGTCCTCCGAGCTGCGCACTCCTCTTATTGTTATTCCCGGCCAACTTCTGAATCCGCGCCTGGTTCTACACGGAGAGGCGCGCGTGAAGCCGGGGGGACATGACGAACATACCAAACAGCAGCGGAAACTTGTTAGAAAACGGGACACTCCGGTGCGCCATCTCTAAATTCCCCCCCTTAAAATGAGAACAATCCAAAATGAGATCACTGAAACGCGGCCAAAAGCCGCAGGTGCGTCATTGCGTGGCCGCATGCACATCGGCGCAGTGAAATGTCGCGTCAAAATTTTAAAAAGAAAAAGAAAATATACATTAAAAAAGAAGAGGAGCAGCGAAGGTCTCACGCAGCTCACCCCCTGTGGATAAAACGAGCTGGTTCCAGGCGGTGCGAGGAAGTTGGGAGCTCTTGTCACCTCTATGAGCCTTTCTGTAGAAATCTGTGGAGATTTCCCAGTGATGAAGACTCTTGCTTTGATTTGGAGGATAACAAAGCGCCTCGCAGTCAAGCTGGCTGTCTCATTCTATTCCGAGCTGCTGCATTAGCATGCAGGCGGCATTGAGGAAGAGAAGGAAGCGTTGGGTCTTTGCTGCTGCACCCCTGAGTTGAGTTCCAGCGCGTCCAAATGATCCGTCTCCCACCCTGTCAGACCCTGCCCTCCCTTCTTGCTCTAAGATAAACCACAGATCTACCAGGCAGTAAATTCAAAACTTGACAATTGTCTTTGCTTGCTTAGACTCCTGAAGATCCGCATGAGCACCACAGGGGAGGTGAAAGGTAGCAGGGCAGGGTTAGCGCCCTTTTTTCACCCTTTTTACTACAGCTTTAAGAGACTGAGTGAAGAGGTAAATGCCATGAGTTAGGTTTAATTCATTCATCCCTGTGTAAAAGGACCAGGAGGGAAAGACAGACATCTCTTGCCCCCATCTTCACCCAACCTCCTGATGCCAATATGCCAGTTCTTCATTGTGAAGAACTATGAAGAGAGAAGTACAGATCCGAAATAGATGGCTGTTAATGATAATTCAATATTTGGAAGCGTGATCAACACGAACTGAGCAATTTCCTTCACTTCCTCTGCTGCCATTGCTAAAACTACAGGCTGACTACAATCTGGAGCAGAAGATCAGTGTCATTGTTCACAACTTCTGCTGTTCACTGATTGGTCCGGTTGAAATTCTACCTAAGGCAATCTACTTCAATGGGAGAAATTCAGATTCTCATCTGAAGAGAGATGAGAATCTAAAAGAACTGCAGAGGAAGGTGATGGCCAGGCTCAGTCTGCAGCCTATCCATGCTGATTCCCAGGACAATCACAATCTGACCAAAGATTTATTCATGCTTTTACTGATCAGTGGGCCATTCACTCCCAGCCTCACCTCATTATACAGTGGGAAAAAAAGTATTTAGTCAGTCACCAACTGTCCAAGTTATCCCACTTAAAAAGATGAGAGAGGCCTTTAATTGACATCATAAGCAGACCTCAAATATGAGAGACAAAATGAGACAAAAAAATCTGAAAATCAAATTGGCTTGATTTTGAAAGAATTTATTTGAAAGTAAGGGTGGAAAATAAGTATTTGGTCACTGACAAACAAGTAAGAGTTCTGGCTGTCACAGACCTGTAGCTTCTTCCTTAAGAGGCTCCTCTGTCCTCCACTCTTTACCTGTATCAATGGCACCTGTTTGAACTGGTTACCAGTATAAAAGACACCTGCCCACAACCTCAAACAGTCACACTCCAAGTTCCACTATGGTGAAGACCAAAGAGCTGTCGAAGGACACCAGAAACAGAATTGTAGAGCTGCACCAGGCTGGGAAGACAGAATCCGCAATAGGCAAGCAGCTTGGTGTGAAGAAATCTACTGTGGGAGCGATAATCAGAAAATGGAAGACCTACAAGA